>RJWM01002020.1:0-25041 GCA_004363535.1 Dasyprocta punctata | reverse complement strand
GGCCCTGGTTTTTTTGAGGCAGGGTCGCACTATGTAGCTCAGGCCGGCCTTGACGATTGGTTTATTTTGTTAATGTTTTTTAAACTATTTTCCTTACTTTTAGATTTCTTTTCTTTGTATGAAATATCACTGAGGTCAGCACTCGGGAGGCTGAGGTAGGCGGAGCGTTGTGAGTTCGAGGCCGGCTTGGGCTACAACGCGAGTGCAAGGCCGGCCTGAGCTACATAGTGCGACCCTGCCTCAAAAAACCAGGGCCGGGAGTTTGGCTCAGTGCCTTAAGCGCCTGCCCTGGCAAGCGCGAGGTTGTGAGTGTTCAATCCCCGGTGCCGCAAAAAAAAAAAAAAAGAAATATCACTGAGGTGTGTGGTGTTTAGTTTTCCTGTTCAGAAAACTTATTGTTGTCTTCGGTTGACTTCCAGTTTGAGGCCATTAGGATCAGATCTTATCTTTTGTATGAGTTTATTTTACATTTATTGAGGGTTGTTTCATTAGTCAAAGATAAATTTTATCTCAATGATTCTTTCACAGATATGTGAAAAATATGTATTCTGCTGTTGCTTAAGTGTTTTATATATATATATCATTTAGATTACGTTCTTTGTCTTGTTTTTGATGATTTCCTGCCTAGTAAGTCTAACAGTTTGAATTGCAATATTCATTTTCCCAAATGTAAATTTATATTTTTTCATTCACTCCAACAGTTTTGCTGCAAATAACTTGGGGCCCTGTTATTTGCTACACAAATTTAAGACATTTTTTATGTCTCCTGATGGTATGATCCTTTTATAATTATATATATTTATATTTGCTTCAGGTAATATATTTTTGTGCTGATGTTTACATTAGTTGATAATAATACAGTCACTCTTGATTTTATTCTTATTAAGTTTTCTACTATGTACCATTTGTATAATTTTTTAATGCATGTATGTTACTGAATTTGAAGTGGGTTTCATGTAATTGTAATATACTAGGGATGTGTTTTTTTATCCTCTCTAGGCATCTCTACTTTTTACTATAAAATTAAGGTAAATGTTGACATTGTGGGACTATCTTTGATTTATGTGTTTTCTATTTGCTCATTTTTATTTTGGTTTCTATATTTTTCTTTATATAGAAACCTTTATATTTTATTTTCCTGTATATGTTTTGTGCTCATATACCACTCACTACTTTGTGTTTTTTTTTTTGAGACAGATTTTTGCTATATAGTTCAGGCTAGCTTTAAACTCCCTATGTAGCCCAGGCTGGCCTTGAACTTGTGGCAATCCTCCTGCCTTAGCCTCATAAATGCTGGGATTATAGGTATGCATCCCATCCCTGGTCGCTTCCTTGTTTTTCTTTTTTAAGTGATTTTTAGTTTTTTTTTTCAATTTTCTATTAGTAC
The DNA here is from genome assembly GCA_004363535.1 of Dasyprocta punctata. Taxonomy (NCBI): domain Eukaryota; kingdom Metazoa; phylum Chordata; class Mammalia; order Rodentia; family Dasyproctidae; genus Dasyprocta; species Dasyprocta punctata. The sequence goes on along the minus strand of RJWM01002020.1, from coordinate 23,654 downwards.
ATCTTTGCAAGACCTAATGTTTGGATTCATTTTAGGAGATAATCTTTTGTCTTTTTATTTCCTTTTCCATCCCTCTGTCCTCCTCCCTCCCTATCTGGATCCCTTCTCAGTTTGCGAAAGATTAATCTTCCTTTCTAATACTTTCTTTTAAAGTGTTTATCCTTCTATTTCTCACATAACAGAAGTTGTGCAATATTTAAGTTAGAATGTTTGATTGACTTTACTTAATATTATAGTTAAAGGAGCATCATTTTTGCTACAAATGACTCAAATTTATCCTTTATATCTGAGTAGTACTCTCTAGTGTATATATACCACATTTTCTTTAGCTATTCATCTGTTGATGGACATATAGGCCATTTGAAAGATTTAACTATTATGAGTTTTATTGCTATAAATATGCATATACTGTGATATGCCTTTAACACTTTGGGGAAGATACCAAGAAAGGGAGTAGCAGGCTAAAATGGAATTTCTACTTTAGTGTTTTGAGGGATTTGCAGTTCTTTTTGAATGTATCACTTGATTTTTACTTTTTACTAATTTCTCTGGGTATTATAGTACACAGGTATCTTAATACACTCTACTGGGGTTGGTGCTTTTCCAATTTGAGGAAGGATAGAAGTCTTTTTTTTTTTTTTTTTTTTTTTTTTTTGCGGCACCAGGGATTGAACTCACAACCTCGCGCCTGCCAGGGCAGGCGCTTAAGCCACTGAGCCAAACTCCCAGTCCTGGTTTTTTGAGGCAGGGTTGCACTGTGTAGCTCAGGTCAGCCGTGCGCTCCCGTTGTAGCCCAAGCCGGCCTCGAATTTACAACGCTTCGCCTACCTCAGCGTCCTGAGTGCTGGGATTAAAGGCATGCGCCACCACACCCGGCTTAGAAGTCTTAATTTTGTTTAGATTCCTTTATTTTTTTTAAATTATAAATACTGTTTTGAGTACCTATTGGTCTTAAATTTTTGTTTTGACTATAACGTGATTTAGAAAATTTCTTAGAAAAATAGTTTTTTCCTCTTTGTGTGTGCTAAATTTTTCCTTTGTCATTTGTGCTTAGAAATTTAATTTTGCTGTTTTTTGTAGATTTCTTTGTCTTTTTGTCTTTTTTGAGACAGGGTCTCACTATAAAGTTCAGGCTGGCCTTGTGCTCACTTTGTAGCCCAGGCTGGTCTGGAACTTGCAACAATCCTCCTGCCTCAGCCTCCTGAGTGCTGCGATTACAAGCATGAGCCACCATACCTGGTTTCACCTTTCTTTTTAAGTGCAAGATATTTTATTTTTAAAAACCTTTTTTTGGTACGTTTTTTAAATAGATAATAGTTAGCAGTTTGCAGTAGATAATGTTATGGCGGAATAGTACTCCATTACATATAAACAAAAAAAATATTCTCTAACCATTTATCTGTTGATGGATGTATAGGCTGGAAACAAACCTTAGCTACTATGAGTAGTGCTGTAAGAAGCATGGTATGCATGTATCCTTATGGTGGTATTATATCTTTAAATCTTTGGGGCACACACTAGAATCGGAATTTCTCAATCTCTCTCTTTGTCTCTCTCTCTATCTCTCTCTGTTTCTGTTACTCTCCTCTCCTCTCCCCTTCTTTCTCCACTCTCTTCTCTCCTCTCTCTCTGCTCTCTCTGCTTGCTGTCTCTCTTCACTTTTTCTTCTGGCTCTCTCTGTCTCTCTCCCTTTACTCTGTCCCTCTCCCTCTCCCCTTCCTCCTCCTCTCCTTTTACCCTTCTCATCTTCCCTCTCTCCCTCCCTTCTTGCTTTCTGATTCCCTTCTTTCCTTTCTTCTCTTGAACTATTTATTTTTGCTTTCTTTACCCTGGGCACTATTGTAAGCACTTAGAGTATATCAGTGCATCAAGTAGACAAAGATTCCTATTTATATACTTGTTGCAGGCAAGGCAAAGAGAGATATAGTCAATAAGGAATTGGTAGAATAAGTTTAAAACAAGTAATATGACATGGAAATGCAAATATAATATTGGTACTCTATAAACCTGAGTAATAATTCTTAAGTAAATCTCAAGTTTCTAAAGAAAGTTAGTTTCATTTAGTCAATTTAATACATAGAATTTTTTTTGGCTTTTCTCTCCTTACTTTTTTATTAGTACGTGTTTGCTACACATAATAATCACATTCATCATAGGGAATTTGTATCTGTACATAATATATCTTAATTTTTTTCTCATTCTCCTCCCCTCCACTCCTTTTAACACTTCTCTCCCTTCCATTTTTCCTTTCATTTTCATTTTAAAATCCTTTTTCCTTTCCTTCCCTGACTTCTCCTCCCCTCCCTTATTCCTCTTCCAATTTGAACATGTTCTTCCTACTCCTAATATTTATCATCTATTTTGCTCTATTTTTACTCTTTGGGTTTCTCACAAAAGAGAAACAATGGGATACTTAAACTAGTGTGTCTGGTTTATTTCATTTAAAATTATTGTCTCAAAATGAACCTTTTTACCTATAAGTGTCTCAAGTTTATTCTTTATGGAACAGTATTATTTCATTGTGTATAAATACCACATTTTCTTTGTCCATTTATCTGTTAATGGGCATATGGTTTGCTTCCAAGATTTAGCTATTATGAATTGTGCTGCTATAAATGTTGATATTCATGTGTCACTGTGGTATAATGCTTTTAACTCTTCAGGAAGGTACTTGGAAGTGGAATAGCTGGATCAAATGAATCTTCTAGTTTTAAGGGTTTTTTGTTTCTGTTTTTGTCTTTTTTTTTTTTTGTCTTTTTGAGACAAGGTCTTGCTATGCACTTCAGGCTGGCCTTGAACTCACTTTGTAGCCCAGGTTGGTCTCGAACTTGGAACAATCGTCCTGTCTCAGCCTCCCGAGTGCTGGGATTACAGGCATGTGCCACCACGCCTGGCTCCTAGTTTTAGTTTTTTGAGCGTGCTCCATACTGATTTCCATAATGGTTGTACCAATTTGCATTCCCACCAATGGAGAAGGGTCCCTTTTTCCACAGTCTTGCCAGCATTTGTTATTTGTTGATTTTTGATGATATCCATTCTTTCTAGGGTGAAGCAGAATGTCAGTGTTGTTTTAATTTGCATTTCTTGAATGATCAGTGATGTTGAACATTTTTTCATATATTGATTTGCTGTTTGTATTTCTTCAACTGGGAAGTGTCTATTCATTTCAGATGCCCATTATTGGATTGTGTCTTTAAATTTAGGGGTCTGATTTTTTTTGAGATCTTTATATATTCTAGATATTAGTCCTTTGTCTGAGGAGAAGTGATTAAATTTTTTTCCAGTTTTGTGAGTTGTCTCTTCACTTTTTTGGTAATTTCTTTTGTTGTGCAAAAGCTTTTAAGTTGATGTAATCACAGTTGTTGATTCTTTGTAATATTTTACATGCAATCTGGGTTTTGTTCATAAAGTAGTTGTCTACATCTATGTCTTCAGCAGTTTTATCTATTCTATCTTCCAGTAGATTAAGTGTTCCTGTTTTCTATTTATTTATTTTATTTTATTTTATTTTATTTTGGCACCAGGGATCAAACTCACAACCTCGTGCCTATCAGGCAGGCACTTAAGTCACTGAGCCAAACTCTCAGCCCTGGTTTTTTGAGGCAGAGTCGCACTGTGTAGCTTAGGCAGGCCTTGAGCTCACGTTGTAGCCCAAGCCGGCCTCAAAATCACAACGGTCCTCCTACCTCACAGTGTTCCTGTTTTAATATTTAGATCTTTGATCCACTTCAATTTTAGATTAGTACATGGTGAGAGATATAGTTCTAGGTTTAATCTTCAGCATATGGAAATCCAGTTTTCTCAGCAGCAGTTTTTAAAGATGCTATTTTTCTTCCAATGAAGATTTTTCATCTCTTTGTCATAGATAAGATAGCTGAATGTGACTGGAGTTGTTTCTGCATCTTCTATTCTGTTCCATTGGTCCTAGGGTGTTTTTTTCCCCCAGTACCATGCTGTTTTGATCATGGTAACTTTGTAGTATAACTTCAAATCAGGGATTGTGATGCCCTCTGCCTTACTTGTGTTGCCCAGCAGTGCTTTTTGGCTGTTCTAGGTCTCTTTTGATTCCATATGAATTTTGAGATTATTTTTTCTAATTTCAAGAGTAATGTTATCAGTATGTTCATTGTGATTGCATTCAATCTGTTAAACAGTTTTGGAAGTATGGCAATTTTCGCTATATTGATTCTTATTATCCAAGAACAGGCAATATCTTTCCATTTTCTGATGTTCTCTTTGATCTCCTTTTACAGAGTACTATAGTTGTAAGTATAACAGTCTTTTACTTCTGCATTAGATTGATTCCTAAATATTTTATTTTTATTGATGCTATTGAATACACAGGAGTTTAAAAAGTGCTATTCATAAATACAGTGAACCCTGATATTTGAGGGTATTATATTACTAGAGTACCCACAAACTGTGAAAAGCCATGATATCATCAGAAATGACCATTTCAGATATGGTCAGAAAAATGCCTATAAATGTGTATGTATATTGTTTAAAACCTTAATATTCTATGTCTTCCACAGTTATGTAATTTTATCTGATAAAATACTATATAAATACTATAAAATAGTATACCATAAGATACTGTATACTACTGTAATAATTTAATAAAAGTACTGTACAGTAGTTTAACCTCCTCCTGGTGTGTCTTAAACTTCTCCTGGTGCTTAGGTTCTTTGCCAGAAGCCTTAGAAGTTTCAAGGCATTTTGGCCGCATCTTAGAAATCTTAGGGTTTTAAGAGGAAGAAAACTGGGAAGAGTCAAGATACCTACTTGAGGTAAAGGAACCTGTTATGATGCTGGAATGCTGGTCCATCTGCCAGTGATGGGCTATAAGGCAGTAATCAATCAGCAGCAAGGAAAACTGATAACGCTCTGGTATTGACTACTTGCAAGTCTCCCGTCCCCCTCCTCCCCAAAAAATAATGGAGGATACACAGTCATATTTCACTCCATTTGTACTGTCCTCTGATTTCTCTCTCATTCCAAATGTCCTTAGGTTCATCATTTTAGTGTCGTTTAATATCTGTTGGTTTAATTTTTCTTGCTCTCTTGTCATTTTAAAGGTATTTCTGTATGTATCATCCTGTGTTTCCATTTTACCTCAAGGTCTGATACTGTCTCCTCATATAGGTCAATTCTGTTATACATGTATTCACTAGAATTGTGTGTAGCCAGGATTTCTGTTTGGCACATTTTCATGGAATGCATATCTTTAGTAAATTTGTCACTTGTGTTTTGATTATTTTTGAGCAGCTCTTCGAAATTTTCATTTACTTTTTCTACACATTGGTCAATGTGTTAGTTCCATTATAGTTTAGGTTACTGTCATCTTTGAGCTTGTTGCTTCTTTATTTGATATTCAATCATTTCATGCAGCTTAGCTACTTGATGTTTGATTTCTTCTCTATTTGTGTCCCTTGGATTTGGTTTGGGAGATTTGGGAGTCTTTGGAAAAATTTTGTTGCCTTGGTTTTTCTTGTTCTTATTATTTTTGTGTATATAAGAATTGAGGAGTTGAAGTCTAATAGAGTGGAAACGTTGTGTTTAAATAATACCGTTTGTAGTAATAACATGAAATAACCCTTAACATGATTCAAAGTATTCAAACAAAAATAACCACAAAGCTGCAGTAAGTTTAGGTTCTGTTTTCCAGTGATGTGACTTTAGCTTTGTATTTCTCAAGAGGTATTTTTACTATTTCCTCCTACTCAGTATAGCTGTAATAAACCCAGTCACGGTGTTGCAGGGAGAGAATTGCTGCTATTTACAACAACAACACAGATGCAAGAATACATCAATCATAAACATCAAAACTTATTTTTACACTCTTGCCCTTTTATCAATGCCTCATATAGACTATGCTGTACAGTTTTTGGTGGTTAGTCTGGGATGTGCAGGGAGAACAGGAGAAAAATGAAGGGGAAATAGAAGGGGATAAGTCAGTAGAAAAAGAAGGAGATAAGCTAAATATTAATATGTAAAATACAGATAGAAGTTCAGACCTGATTGGAGGTGTTTTAACTGGAGTGAAGATTTAGTATTGAGAGAGTTTAAAAAAAATATTTGTGGAGGTTGAGGGTGGGATGCAAGGGGACAGAAGTATGAGTAGAGATTGAGGAAATTTGTGAAGCTATTTAAAGTTGTAACATATTTGTGCTTAGTTTTGTTTGAATCCCTTGAATTGTGTTAATGGTTATCTCAGCATGATTACAAATAGTGCTATTTAAATTATAGCACTTCTGTATTTTTTGTTATTAATTGCACATTTTTACTAGTACATGCTTTCAGTACATAATGGTTGCATTTATTGTGGAGAATTTGTACACATACATAACACATCTTAATTTTGTTGTCCCATTCCCCGACCATACTTCCCTGTTCACTTCAACTCTTGATCCCCTTTCCATTTAAAAAAGTTGTTTCCATTTTTTCTTCCATTGTGTTTTTTTCATATCCCTTTACTTTTCTTTCCCCCTCTCCTCCATTTCTTGTTTCCTTTCCTATCTGAAAAAAAATTCCCTAATTATTATCTATTCTTTATTTTGCTTGAGGCTATAATGGGGGGAAAGGAACTCGTCTACATAGTTGGTGAGAATGTAAATCAATACAACCACTATGGAGTTCTGTATGACAATTCCTCAAATAACAAAAACAAAGCATTAAAAGAGAGAGAGAAATTCCATTTGATCCAGCTATTCTCCTTCTAGGAATCTTCCTGAAAGAGCTTAAAACACCATATTACAATTTATACCTATGTTTATAGCAGCACAGTTTTTCATAACTAAATCTTGAAAAAAATCCCATGTATGTTCATTAGAGGATAAACGGATAACAAAAATGTGCTGTTTATGCACAATGGAGTACTACTCTGCCATAAAGAAGGATAAACTTGAGACATTTGTAAATAAATGGATGCACCTTGAGAACATAATGTTAAGTGAAATAAATCAGGCACAAAAATTTAAATATCACATGGTTTTTTTGTATGAGGAACCCAAAATATAAATAAAACACTACTCTATTCATTTTATCTTTTATACATATACAGGCACCTGTTGTATGTATGTCACATAAAAGGTAAAGAGCAAATGAAGGAAGACAGGAGAAATATGTAAAATAAGAAAGGGCAAAGAGCATAGAATAGAGAGGAATGCATGTCAAAAGGAAGAAAGAGAAGAAAGATCAAAAGAGCACATAATAAATAAAAAACTTTAAAAATAAAAAATAAAGTTAAAAGATAAATTGAAATAGAAGCAAGAATCAAAGAGAGAAAGAAAAAAAGCTCGAGAGAACTCAGAACGGACACACACGCAAGAAAACAACCCTCCCTGCTTGCTTTTAGCCAGAATGTTCACACAGTTCCCTTACTGCTGTAATCATAGTCCACTTGTAAGGAGCCACGTCAGTTTTCCCCCTGCCTTTGGTCTGCTTGACTACCTGCCTGGCAGCGGTAAGGGCTGTCCCCCTACCTGGATCCACCTCTTGGGTGCAAGCAGTGCTTTGGACATAGTTAAGTGCAGACCCGTGTCTGTTCTGAGAGCCAACCACTTGAAATAATTTGTGAAGAGGAGTATTCAAAATAATTTTTCCTGCATGTGAGTCATCTTTAACTTTTGCCAGTGCTCTCTCAGTCTAGCTCCCCTTGCTTCTGGGCAAATCTCATGCTTGTGTCTGTGTTCCTGTAAGAGCTATCTGCCTAGTGTATTGCCAGAAGCTCTCCGCTGCAGCCAATCCCTTCCATTTCTTTGCCCTTAGATTCCCATTTGTCCCTGAGTCAAGAGCTCCACTTTGCAATCTGCAGAACTTGGTGTGGTCCCTGGGCTTGGCAGAGGGCCTACTTACTGCCTGCGCAGGACAGTGGGTTGTGATCTTTCCAGCGTTTGGGGAAACAATAGGAAAGCACCTGTTCTGGACTGACTGTGCTCTGTCTCTCCACTCCCTTGTGTCTCCAGGAATGGGATTCATAGGTACCTGCCAGCAGGGTTGGTGCAATCCACAGTTTAGTGTTCACTTGCCCTCTGTCTAGGGCAGAGGTCTTCCCATGTGGATGCGAGGTGGTAGGTTGTGGGTAGGATGCCGCCAAGACACAGTGTCCCTCAGTGCTTGGGAGGATGTGGGGGAGCTGCCCATTTGCATGTTGCTATCTCTACTTTTCTCCATTTACAGTTTGTACCTATCCTGGGGCCCCAATTAAAGTTTACTCCAATGCCAGGTCGCCCCTTCAAGTTGGGAGGGAGAGTATGTAAGGAGTTTATCCTAGAAGTCTGGAATCTATGGTGCTGTCTCCTTCCCTCATGTTGTTTGATGCTCCAAAGATGGTGTTCTCGCTCAATAAAGGGCTCCCAGGGAGACAGTGCCCAGTGGCAAATCTGCTTCCCTTTTTCAACAACCCAGGTATTTGGTTTTGATCTAGAGGTTTTATCTTTCAGATTGCTTTTCCATTTCTGGGTATGATTGTCTCTCCCATTTCAGAATACTTGTAATTTTTTTGTGACTCTTCTCTGAATATCTGTAATGTACCTCCTCAAAGAAGCCTTGTTTGAATCCTAGATAAATGATTTAAAACACAGAAATCTTGTTTCATTTTGCCAGTATTTATAGGTGATTTACATTGTAAAGCAATCCTGTGTATTAACAAAGCAATCAGTCAAGGACCTAGAAGCATTGTTGCAGACAAATGAACATTAGATAATAATATACAGCAATTTGAACCAAAAAACTGGCAACAATATTATGTGGTTACCTTGCTTAATTGTACTAGTATTTGGACAGTAGATTTAAAGAAATAAGTTCTGATGTGCCCTACACTGGAGTATGTGAGACTCTCTACATCACAAAACATTGAAAATAGACTTTTTTCAGATTTTCTTTTTGAAATCCAGGAATTTACCAAGAATTAGCTCAGTCTTTTCAAATAGAATTGAAACTATGCTGCCTTTACTTACGAATGTGTACCATGTGGTCTGTGAAAGTGTTAAGTAGATGTAAAATATGCTGAAAACTTTGAGGCTTTAAGAGCTCATTCTTTACTTATTTTTTTAAAACAGGGTACAAAGAGGTATTTTATAATGTTTTTACTTTTCTTGGTCCTTTTCTAACCTCCTTCTCTTTGGTGGTGACAGGTACACAAGTATTTCCAGATGACCATTCTGAAACAGTGGAACGTTCCTCTCGTGAGCACACTGAATATATGCCAGAAAGACAGGAAAAAGGTAATCCATTTTGGACGTTAGGCAATCAGAGTAATTGCATTAGTATTTGGAGAGTGGAATGAAACACATATCTTTTGACATGCCTACACAGTGGTATGTGGGATTCTACATGACAAAATATTGAAAATAGACTTCTTTCAGAATTTCTTTTTTGAATCTATGAATTTATTGAGGATTAGATCCATCTTTTCAAATGGAATTGAAACTATGCTGCGTTCACTTATAAGTTTGGACTACCATATGTATGAAAGTGTTCATGTGTGAGGGTAAAATATGCTGAAGATACTATCTTTAAGCCTTAATTGTTTTCTTATTTTTTTGAAATGAGGTTACAGAGTAGTATTTGATGACATTTCTAATTTTCTTACTTCTTTCTCCTTTTCTTTGTGATAACAGGTACACAAGTGTCTCCAGGTGACTTTGGTGAAACAGCGGGTCTAATCTGTTTTGTGCAAGGGGAATATACAACAGAAAGTGAGTAAAAAGATAATTCATCTTGGATATTAGGAAATCAGAGTAATATTATTATTATTTGGACAGTGGATTAAAAGTAATATCTTTTGATGTGCCCCAGACAGTGTTATATGAGACCATGTGCATGAAAAATATTGACAATAGATGTTTTTCAAATTCTCTTTTCTAAATCTATGAATTTTTCAAAGATTAGCTCAGTCTTTTCATGTAGAATTGAAACTACGTTTCCTTTCCTTGTAAATTTGGACTGTGTTGTTTATTGAAGTGTTAACCATGTAAGTGTAAAATATGCTGAAAATTTTAATTCTTCAAGCAGTCATTGTTTTATTATTTTTTGAAACAAGGCTACAGAGTAGTATTTTATGATATATATTTTTAAATTTTCTTCATTCTTTCTTGACCTCCTCTTCTTTGTGGTGACAGATGCACAGGTGTCTCCAGATCATTACTGTGAAACAGTGCAAATTTACACTTTTGAAGAAACTGAATATATGACAGGAAATGAGCAAACAGGTAATCCATCTTGGACATTAGGAAATCAGGGTAATTGTATTAGTACTTGAACCATGGACTGAAAGAAATATCTTTACATGTGCTCTACACAGTGGTATGAAGGGCTTTGTTGATAACAAAATATTTGAAATTGACTTTTTTAGATTCTCTTTTTTAAATCTATGAATTTATAGAGGATTAACTGAATCTTTTCAAATGGAGTTCAAACTATGCTGCGTTTACTTGTAAATTTGGACAATGTTGTTTATGAAAGTGATAACTGTGTGAGAGTAAAGTCTGCTGAGAAATTTGAGTTCTTATGTACTAGTCTTGTATTATTTTTTGAAACAAGATTCCAGAATTGTATTTTATGTTTTGTTTTTAATTTTCTCAGTTCTTTTTTAACCGGCTCCTCTTTCGTAATGCAAGGTGCACAAGTGGTTCCAGATGACTATTATGGAAAAGTGGAAATTCCCTGTTTTGAGAAAACTAAGTATACGACAGAAAGTGAGGGAAGAGATAATCCATGTTGGACATTAGGAAATCAGTATAACTTTATTACTATTTGTACAGTGGACTGATAGAAATATCATTAGCCATGCTCTAAACAGTGGTATATGAAACTCTATAAATGACAAAATATTGAAAATAGACTTTTTTCTAATTGTCTGTTTAAAATCTATGAATTTATCACAGATTATTTCAGTCTTCTCAAAGTCAATTGAAACCATCCATTCTTAGAAGTTTGTTCTGTTTTGTATATGAAACTGTTAACTATGTAAGTGCAAAATATGCTGTAAACTTGGAGCCATTAAGCACTTTTTAAAATTTTTTGAAACAAGGTTACAGATTAGTATTTTGTAATTTTTTAATTTTCTTAGTTCTTTTCTGACCTCCTCCTCTTTTGTGATGACAGGTGCACGAGTGTTTCTAGATGACTATGGTTTAGCAGTGGAAATTTCCTGTTTTGAGCAAGCTGAATATATGACAGTGATTGAGCAAACTGGTAATTCATCTTGGACATTAGGAAATCAGGGTAACTGCATTAGTATTTGGAGAGTGGAATGAAAAAAATATCTTTTTACGTGCCCTACATAGTGGTGCCTGAGACTGTGTTCAAGATAAATATTGAAAGTGGACATTTTTCTGATTGGCTTTTTTAAATCCATGAAGTTATCAAGGGTTTGTTCAGTGCTCTCAAATGGAATGAAACTATGCTACCTTTTGTTATAAATTTGGACCCTGGTTATGAAAGTGTTAATTGTGCAAGTGTAAAATATGCTGAAAACTTGATTCTTTAAGCAGTCATTGTTTTATTATTTTTTGAAACAAAGTTACCGAGTAGTATTTTATGATGTTTTTAATTTTCTTGGTTGCTTTCTGACCTCCTCCTCTTTTGTGGTGACAGGTGCACAAGTGACTCCAGGCCACTATTGTGAAACAGTGGAAACTTCCGATGTTGAACAAACTGAATATAGTAAGGAAAGTGAGCAAACAGATAATCCCTCTTGGACATTAGGGAATCAGGGTAATAGTAATTGAACCGTGGACTGAAAGAAATATCTTTACACGTGTTCTACACAGTGATATGAAAGGCTTTGGTGATGACAAAATATTCGAAATTGACTTTTGCAGATTCTCTTTTTTAAATCTTTGAATTTATTGAGGATTAGCTCAGTCTCCTCACATGGAATTGAAGCTATCCTCCCTTTACTTACAAATTTGGACTAAGTTGTTCTTGAAACTGTTAGCTACATAAAGGCAAAATATGCTGGAGACTTATAGTCTTCAAGCATTCATTCTTGTTTTTTTTTTTTGTAATGAGGTTACAGAGTAGCATTTGATGATGTTTCTAATTTTCTTAGTTCCTTTCTTATGTCCTCCTTTTTTGTAGTAACAGGTGCTCAGGTGTCTACAAATGACTATTAGGAAACAGTACACCTTACCTGTTTTTTGCAAACTGAACATGCAACAGAAAGCAAAGAGATAATCCATCTTGGACACCAGGAAGTCAGGGTATTTGTATTAGTATTTGGATAGTGGACTGAAAGAAACATCTTTTGATATGCCCCAGACAGTGGTATATGAGACTCTGTACACGACAAAATACTGAAAATGGACTCTTTTTAGATTGTCTTTTTCTTTAAATCTATGAATTTATCAAGGGTTATCTAAGTCTTTTCAAATAAACTTGAAAGTATGTTGCCTTAACATATAAATATGCACTAAGTGTTTCTTATAGTGTTAACTGCATAAAGGTAAAATATGCTGAAAACTGAGTTTTTAAGCACTCATTATTATTTATTTTTGAAACAAGCTTCCAGACTAGTATTTAAGGACATTTTCAGTTTTCTTGGCTCTTTTCTGACCTCCTCCTCTTTTGTGGTGAAAGGTGTGCAAGTGTCTCCAGGTGACTATTGTGAAACAGTGGAAATTTCCTGTTTTGAACAAACTGAATACATGATAGAAAGTGAGCAAAAAGATAATCCATCATGGACATTAGGAAATCAGGGTAACTGTATTGGTATTTGGAGAGTGGAATGAAAGAAATATCTTTTCTCATGCCCTACACAGTGGTATGTGAGACTGTGTGCAAGATAAAGTATTGAAAATCAACATTTTTGTGACTGGCTTTTTTAAATCTATGAAGCTGTCAAGGTTTTGTTCAGTGTTTTCCAATGGAATTAAAGCTATTACTTATACATTTGGACAGTATTGTTTTATGAAGTGTTAACTGTGTACCTATAAAATATGCCAAAAATGTTGAGCCTTTTAAGCACTCTTTATTTTCTTGTTTTTTTGGAAACAAATTTGTACAGTAGCATTTATGAAGTTTTTATTTATTTTTTTTAGTATGTTTGTGATCTCCTCCTCTTTTTTTGGTGACAGGCATACAAGTGTCTCCAGATGACTATTGCATATCAGTGGAACTTTCCTCTTTTGAGCAAACGCAATATAGGACAGAAATAATCCATATTGGACATCAGGAAATCAGGATAATTGTTTTAGCATTGGGATAGTTGAATGAAAGATATATATTTTATCATGCCTAACACAGTGGTATATGAGATTGTTCAAGATTTTCTTTTTAAGTCTATGAATTTATTGAAAACTAGCTTAGTCTTTTCAAATGGAATTGGATCTATCTTGCCTTTAGTTATAATTTTGGATGCTGTTGTTTATGAAAGTGTTAACTGTGTAAGTGTAATATATGCTGAAAACTTTGAGTGTTTAATCCCTCATTGTTTACTTAGTTTTTGAAATGAGGTTACAGAGTAGTATTTTATGATATTTTTAAATTTTTTTAGTTCGTTTCTGACCTCTTCTTTTGTGGTGACAGATAAACAAGTGTCTCCTGATGACTACTGTGAAACAGTGGAACTCTCAACATTTAAGGAAACTGAATATATGGCAGAAAGTCAGCAAAGAGGTAATCTATCTTGGACATTAGGAAATCAGGGTAATTGTACTAATATTTGGATACTGGACTGAAAGAGAGATCTTTTGACATGCCCTGCTTAGTGGTATGTGAGACACTGTAAATGACAAAATATTTAGCATACACTTTTTACAGATTCTCTTTTTTAAATCTATGAATTTATTGAGGATTAACTGAGCCTTTTCAAATGAAATTGAAACTATGCTGCATTTACATGCAAATTTAGACTGCATTGTTTATGAAGCTGATGACTGTGTGAGAACAAATTGTGCTGAAAAATTTGAGTCCTTATGCACTATTCTTGTCTCATTTTTTTGAAATAAGGTTACAAAATACTATTTTATGGTGTTTACAATTTTTTTAGTTCTTTTGTGACATTCTCCTCTCTTATGGTGACAGGTACACAAATGTCTGAACATGACTACTCTGAACCAGTAAAGCTTTCCTCTTTTGAGAAAACTGAATGTACCACAGAAAGTGAGGGAAGAGATAATCCACCTTGGACATTAGGAAATCAAGGTAATTGTATTAGTATTTTGAGAACTGAGCGAATGAAAATATTTTCACATGCTTTGCACAATGGTATGTGAGACTTTGTGCAAGATAAAGTATTGAAAGTAGACATTTCTATGATTGGCTTTTTTAAATCAATGAAGTTATCAAGGATTTGTGCACTGTTTTCCAATGGAATTAAAGCTATGCTGCCTTTACTTATACATTTGGGCTATGTTGTTTATGAAAGTGTTAACTGTTTAAGTGTAAAATATGCTGAATGTTTTGAGCCTTTTATCACTCACTGTTTTCCTATGTTTTTGAAAAGAGTTTATGCAATAATATTTATGAAGCTTTAATTTTTTTTCAGTTCATTTCTGACCTCTTACTGTTTTGTGGTGACAAGTATGCAAGTGTCTCTAGATGACTATTGCGAAACAGTGGAACTGTCCTCTTTTGTGCAAACACAATATAGGACAGAAAGTGAGCAAAGAGATAATCCATATTGGACATTAGTTAGTCAGGGTAATTGTATTAGCGTTTAGATGGTTGACTGAAAGATACATATTTTTTTCTCATGTCCTACACAGTGGTATATGAGACACTGTTTATGAAAAAATATTAAAAATAGACTTTTTCTTTTTATAGCTATGCGTTTATCAAGCTTTAGCTCATTCTTTTCAAATGGAATAGATACTATGCTACCTTTACTAATAAATTTGCACTGTGTTTTTTAAGAAAGTGTTAACTGTGTAAGTGTAAAAAATGCTGAAAACTTTGAGTGCTTAAGCCTTCATTGTTTTCTTATATATATTTTTGAAACAACGTTACTGAGCAGCATTTTATGATGTTTTTAATTTTCTTAATTTATTTCTGACCTTCTTCTCTTTTGTGGTGACAGATAAACAAGTATCTCCAGATGACAGTTGTGAAACAGTGGAAATTTCACCTTTGGAGGAAACTGAATATATGATAGAAAGAGAAGAAAGAGATAATCCAGGTTGGACATTAGGAAATCAGGGTAATTGTATTAGAATTTGAACACTGGACTGAAAGAGCTATCTTTTGACATACATACACAGTGGTATGTGAGATTCCGCACAGGACAAAATATTTAAAACAACACTTCTACAGATTCTCTTTTTCAAATGTATGAGTTTATTGAGGATTAACTGTATCTTTTCAAATGAAATTGAAACTACACTGTGTTTACTTGTAAATATTGAGTATGTTGTTTATGAATGTGCTAATTGTGTGAGAGAAAAATCTGCTGAAAAATGTGAGTCAATATACATTCATTGTTGTCTTTTTTGAAACAAGGCTACAGAGTAGTATTTTAAGGTGTTTGCAATTTTTTCAACACTTTTCTGACCTCTTCCTCGTTTTTGGTGACAGATGCACAAATGTCTCCAGTTGACATTTCTTCTTGTGAGGAAACTGTTTGTACGACAGAAGATGAGCAAAGAGATGATTCACCTTGTATATTAATAAATCAAGGTAAAGGTATTTGGAAAGTGAACTGAAAACGGTATCTTTTTGCTTTCCCTATAGAGTGGTATGTGAGACACTATATAAATGACAAAACGTTTAAAGTAGATGTTTTTCATTTTCTCTATTTTACCTATGAATTTATGGATCATTACTTCAGTCTTTTCAAATAAAAGTGAAGAAGTCTTGCCTTTACTTACAAATTGGGAGGATGTTGCTCACGAAGCTGATAACAGTATAAGTGTAAAATATGATTAAAATGTTGAAACCTTATGCAAGCATTCTTATTTTATTTTATATATTTTTTTGAAACAAAGTTCCAGAGTAGTATCTTATGATGTTTTCGATTTTCTGGGTTCTTTTTTGATCACAACATCTTTGTGGTAACAGGTGCACAAGTGATTCCAGATGTTTCTTGTGAAGATGTGGAAATTTCCTTGTCTGAGGATTCTGAAGATATGACAGAAAGTGAGCGAAGAACTAATCCATCTGGGGCATTAGGAAATCTTGGTAAATGTATTAGTAATTGAACAGTGGACTGAAAAAAAATACCTTTTGACATGCTCTGCACAGCGGTATGTGAGACTCTATAAATGACAAAATACTGAAAATAGACATATTCTGATTGTTTAAAATCTATGAATTTGTGAGGACTACTTCAGTCTTCTCAAATTCAACGGGAACTATCCATTCCTTATTTATAAATTTGGACTATGTTGCTTAAGAGATTGATAAATAGGTGAGTATAAAATATGATGCAAACTTAATCTTTTAAAAGCTCATTATTTTGTTATTTTTTTGAAACAGGGTTACAGAATTGCATTTATAAAGTTTTTAATTTTCTCTGTTATATTCTATCGTCCTCCCCTTTTTTGGTGACAGATGCACAAGTGTATGAAGATGTCTGCTGTGAAAGAGTGGAAATTTCTTCTTCTGAGGAAACTGAATATGTGACAGAAAGAGAGCAAAAGGGTAATCTTTCCTGGATATTAGGAAATAGGAAAATTTTATTAGTGTTTGGAGAGCGGAGTGAAGGAGATATCTTTTAACATGCCCTACACTATGATATGTGCAACTCTCTAAATGACAAAATATTGAAAACAAACTTTTTCTGAATTTCTCTTTAAAATCTATGAATCTATGAGGATTACCTCAGCCTTCTCAAATTCAACTGAAACTATTCATTCTTTACTTATAAATTTTGAATATGTTCTTTAGAAAAGTGATAAATACATAAGTGTAAAATATGATGTAAACTTGAAATTTTAAGCACCCATTATTTTGTTATTTTTTTGAAACAGGGTAACAGAATAGCATTTTTAAGGTTTTCAGTTTTCTCTGTTATATTCTATCATTCTTGTCTTTTTTGGTGACAGGTGCACAAGTGTATGAAGATGTCTGCTGTGAAAGAGTGGAAATTTCTTCTTCTGAGGAAACTGAATATGTGACAGAAAGTGAGCGAAGAGGTAATCTTTCCTGGGTATTAGGAAATCAGCAAAATTTTATTAGTGTTTGGACAGTGGACTGAAGGAGATATCTTTTGACATGCCATACACTGTGTTATGTGAGACTCTGAAAAGGACAAAATATTGAAAATAAACTTTATCTGATTGTTTAAAATCTATCAATTTATGAGGATTACCTCAGCCTTCTCAAATTCAATTGAAACTATACATTCTTTACTTATAAATTTGGAATACGTTGTTTAGGAAAGTGATAAATAAGTGTAAAATGTGATGTAAACTTGAAATTTTAAGCGCTCATTATTTTCTTATTTTTTTTGAAACAGGGTTAAAGAATAGCATTTTTTAAATATGTTTATTTAAGAGGAAAAAAAGACACATATAAGAAAGACAAAAAGCACAAGAGACAGACAAACGACTAGAGTAAATGCACAACAGTAACATTACAGGTTTACAAAACAGGAATATAGAAGCTTGACAATGATTGTAATGTTGCGTATCGTTATCTTGAAAATGGTTGTTTGCATTAACACATATAGACAGGTAATACTGATCTAATCATATGAGTATTAACTGTTCTTTCTCAATAACAAATACATTCAGCAATACTTTCGTTTTAGTTGTATTACATATACATATATACGGATTTATAACTTTTCCTTTTCCCTTCCCTCTTTACCCCTTTTCCCTTCCCAGTCACCCTTGCTCTTTGAGCTGTTTTTTACCCTTACATAGTATTTATTACAGATTTTGGATCATATATACTTTTTCAGGTTCCTACACTAGGGAGACAATATGGTATTTACACATGTGGGTTTGATTTATTTCACTTATGAGTATGGTCTCAAGTCATGTCCTTTTACTTGTAAAAGTCTCAATGCAATCTTTCTTACTAGGTGAGTAGTACTCCATTGTATAAAATTACTACACCTTTTTTATCTATTCTTTGATTGATGGGTACTTGGGTTGTTTCCAAGATCTGGCTAGTACAAGTTGGGTTGCTATAAACATGGGTGCACAGATATCACTGTGGTATGATGTTTTCAATTCTTCTGGGAAAATGCCCAGAAGTGGGATACGTGGGTTGAAAGGGATCTCTAATCCTGGCTTCTTGAGGAATCTCCACACCGACTTCCACAATGGTTGCACCAGTCTACAATCCCACCAACAGTGGAGAAGAGTTCGTTTTACTCCACAGCCCCTCCAGCATTTGTTCTTGGTTGGTTTTTTAATCTTGGCCATTCTTTGTGGAGTGAGATGGAATCTCAGCGTTGTTTTAATTTGCATTTCTCAAATGACCATTGATGTTAAACATTTTTTCATATATTTATTTGCTGTTTATGTTTCTTTCTCTGAGAAAGAATTCATCACAGATGTCCATTTTTGGATTGGGCCCTTGAATTTAGGGGCCTGATTTCTTTTAATACTTTATATGTTTTAGATAGAAGTCCTTTGTCTGATGGACAATTGGCTGAAATATTTTCCCAGTTCATGCGTTTACTTTTCACTCTGTTGGAGATTTCCTTTGACATGCAAAAACTTTTTAGTAAGATGAGATCTCAGTTGTTGATTCTGGGAAGTGTTTCCTGCACAATTTGACTTTTGTTCATGAACTCCCTGCCTGCTCCTATGTCATCAAGATTTTTACCTACTCTGTCTTCTAGTAAGTTCAGTGTCTCTGTTTTAATATTCAGATCTTTGATCCATGTTGACTTTATTTAAGTGAATGTTGATAGACAAGGATCTAGTTTTAGTTTATGGCATGTAGAAAGCCAGGTTTTCCAGCACCATTTGTTAAAGAGGCTATCTTTTTTCCAATGTACATGTTTGGCCCCTTTGTCAAAGATGAAGTGGCTAAGTGTTTTAGTAGCTGTGGCTGTATCTTCTAATGTATTCCATTGATCTTCAGGTCTGTTTTGATTCCAGTACCATGCTGATTTTATCACAGTAGCTTTGTAGTATATTTTCAAGTCAGGGATTGTGATGCCTCCTGCCTTCCCTTTGTTGCCCAGAATTGCCTTTGCTATTCTAGGTCTTTTCTGGTTCCAGATGAATTTCAGGAATTCTTTCTCTAGTTCTGTGAGGTAGGCAAGTGCTATTTTGATTGGGATTGCATTGAATCTGCATAACAATTTTGGGAGAATTGCCATTTTCACGATGTTGGTTTTTCCTATCCATGAACAGGGAATATCTTTCCATTTTCTGAGATCTTCTTCAATTTCCTTCCATAAAGTAATGTAGTTTTCAGTGTATAGATCTTTTACTTCCTTTGTCAGATTGATTCCTAAATATTTCCTTTTTTGGATGTTATACTGAAGGATGTGGTTTCCCTTAATTCACTCTCAGTGACTTTGCTGTTTGTGTACAGGAATAGAACTTTTAAGGTTTTTAATTTTCTCTGTTTTATTCTATCATCCTCCTCTTTTTTGGTGACAGGTGCACAAGTGTATGAAGATGTCTGTTGTGAAATAGTAGAAATTTCTTCTCCTGAGGAACCTCAATATGTGACAGAAAGTGAGCGAAGAGGTAATTTTTCCTGGATATTAGGAAATCAGGGTAATTGTACTAGTGTTTGGACAGTGAATTGAAGGAGATATCTTTTGCATTGCCCTACAGTCTGGTATGTGAAACTCTGTAAATGACAAAATATTGAAAATAAACATTTCTGAGTTTCTGTTTAAAATTGATGAATTTCTGAGTATTGCACCATCATTCTCAAATTCAACTGAAACCATTTTTTGCTTATAGATTTGGAATATGATGTTTAGGAAAGTGATAAATATATAATAGTTAAATATGATGTAAACTTGAAATTATAAGCAGCCATTATTTTGTTAATTTTTTGAAACCGGGTAACAGAATAGCATTTTTAAAGTTTTTTATTTTCTCTGTTATATTCTATCGTCC
Organism: Dasyprocta punctata; assembly: GCA_004363535.1. Taxonomy (NCBI): domain Eukaryota; kingdom Metazoa; phylum Chordata; class Mammalia; order Rodentia; family Dasyproctidae; genus Dasyprocta; species Dasyprocta punctata. The sequence continues at coordinate 3,675 of RJWM01002020.1, read as the reverse complement.
TCCTCTTTTTTGTGACAGGTGCACAAGTGTATGAAGATGTCTGCTATGAAAGAGTGGAAATTTCTTCTCCTGAGGAAACTGAATATGCAACAGAAAGAGAGCAAAGAGGTAATCTTTCCTGGATATTAGGAAATCAGGAAAATTGCATTAGTGCTTGGACAGCGGACTGAAGGAGATACCTTTTGACATGTGCTACACTGGATATGTGAAACTCTGAAAATGAAAAAATATTGAAAATAAACTTTTTCTGATTTTCTGTTTAAAATCTATGAATTTTTGAGAATTGCCTCAGCTTTCTGAAATTCAACTGAAACCATTCATTACTTTTATATTTGGAATATATTGTTTAGGAAAGTGATAAATACGTAAGTGTAAAGTATGATGTAAACTTGAAATGTTAAGCACTCATTATTTTGTTATTTTATGAAACACAGTTACAGAATAGCATTTTTTAAGTTTTTAATTTTCTCTGTTATATTCTATCGTCCTCCTCTTTTTTGGTGACAGGTGAACAAGTGTATGAAGATGTCTGCTGTGAAAGAGTGGAAATTTCTTCTCCTGAGGAAACTGAATATGTGACAGAAAGAGAGCAAAGAGGTAATCTTTCCTGGATATTAGGAAACCAGGAAAATTTTAATGGTGTTTGGATAGTGGACTGAAGGGGATATCTTTTGACATGCCCTGCAGTGTGGTATGTGAAACTCTGTAAATGACAAAATATTGAAAATGAACTTTTTCTGATTTTCTGTCTAAAATCTATGAATTTATTAGGATTACATCAGCCTTCTCAAATTCAACTGTAACTATTCATTCTTTTCTTACAAATTTGGAATGTGTTGTTTAGGACAGTGATAAATATATAAGTGTAAAACATGATGTTGTAAACTTGAAAATTTAAGCACTCATTATTTTGTTATTTTTTTGAAACAGGGTAACAGAATAGCATTTTTATAATTTTTAAATTTTCTCTGTTATATTCTATCGTCCTCCTCTTTTGTGACAGGTACACAAGTGTATGAAGATGTCTGTTGTGAAACAGTGGAAATTTCTTCTTCTGATGAAACTGAGCATATGACAGAACGTGAGCAAAGAGGTAGTCTTTACTGGATATTAGGAAATCAGGGTAATTGTATTAGTATTTGGAAAGTGGACTGCAGGAGATATCTTTTGACATGCCCTTTACGGTGGTATGTGAAACTATGTCTTTGATAAAATTTTTAAAGTTCACTTTTTTTAGTTTTTCTTTTTTAAACCTATGAATTTATTGTGGATTATGTCAGACTTTTCAAACAGTTTTGAAAGTATCTTGCCTTAACTTATAAATTTGGACTATATTGTGTATGAAATTGAAAATATACTGAGTATAAAATATGATGAACACTTTCAGTCTTTAAGGTGTTATTTTTTTTCTTATTTTGTAAAGCAAGGATAAAGTGTAGTATTTTATGATATTTTGAATTTTCTGAGTTTTTTTTCCTGACCTACGGCTGTTTTGTGATAAGTACACAAATTTCTCCATATGACTATTCTGAACGAGTCGAACTTTCTTCCTTTGCGCAAACTGAATATAGGAAAGAAAATTAGCGAAGAGGTAATTCACATTGGAAATTGGGAAATTAGAGTATTTGCATTAATATTTGAACAGTGGACCAAAAAACCTCTTTCGATATGCCCTATGTAGTGATATATGAGTCACTGCATGTGACAAAATACTTAAAATCGTCCTTTTTCAGTTTTTCATTTTTTAATCTATGAATTTATGAAGGATTAACTCAGTCATATGGAATTGAAACTAGTCTGCCTTTACTTATAAATTTGTACTATGTTTTTATGAAAGTTTTATCTCTGTATAAGTACCATACATTGAAACCTTTGATTGTTTAAACACTGATTGTTTTTTTTGAAACAGTGTCACGAAGTACTATTTTATGTTTTTACTTTTCTTAATTCATTTCTTACTTTCTCCTGTTTTGTGGTGACAGGTGCACAAGTGTCTTCAGATGACTATTGTGAAACACTACAACCTACCTGTTTTGAGCAAACTGAATGTACAACAGAAAGTGATCAAAGACATAATCTACGTTGGACATTAGGAAATCAGGGTAATTGTATTGATATTTGGACTGTGGAATGAATGAAATCTCTTTGGCCTTGCCTTACACAGTGGTCCATGAGACTCTGTACTTGACAGAATATTTAAAATGCACTTTTTCCAGGCTTTCTTTAAATCAGTGAAATATGAATGTTAACTGTGTAAGTATAAAATATATTGAAAACTTAGTCGTTAAGCACTCATTGTTTTGTTGTTTTTTTGAAACAGGGTTGCAGATTAGTATTTTATAATATTTTTTAATTTTTTTATTTCTTTCCTCCTCCTCTTTGTGGTAACAGGTGTACAAGTGTCTCCAGATCGCTATTGTGAAACAGTGGAAAGTCCCTCTTTTGAGCAAACTGAATGTATGAAAGAAAGTGAGCAAAGAGGTAATCCATCCTGGACATTAGAAAATCAGGGTAATTGTATTAATATTTGGAAAATGGACTGAAAGAAATATGTTTTGACATGCTCTAAGAAGTGATCTATGATAATCTGTGTATGACAAAATATTGAAATAGACTTTTCTCAGATTCTCTTTTTAAATCTATGAATTTATTGAGGATTAGCTCAGTCTTTTCAAATGTAATTGAATCTATCCTGCCTTTATAATTTTGGACTCTGTTTTTTATGAAAGTGTTTACTGTAAGTGTAAAATATGCTGAAATCTTTTAGTCTTTAAGTGCTCATTGTTTTCCTATTTTTTGAAAGAAGTTTGCTGAGTAATATTTTATTATGTTTTCAATTTTCTTAGTTCTTTTCTGTCCTCCCCCTCCTGTAGTGGAAGATGCACAACTATCTCCAAGCGACTATTGCGAAACAGTGGAAGTTTCCTGTTTTGAGGAAACTGAGTATGTGACAGTGAGTGAGGAAAGAGATAATCCATCTTGGACATTAGGAAATCAGATTATTTCAAGCGGTTTTGATTCCAGCAGACCAAGTTTAGAGCCTGAACATTTATCATTGTCAAGCCCACTCAGAGAACATATGGAAAATCCACAGTCTGAATTAACATTTGCAACTTCATCTACATCAGAAGAAAGTATAACTGAAACACTGATGGAAGACACATCTGCCAGAACACAAAGAAGATCACGAAGCAAGAGACGAAGAAATCAAAGAGATAGCCTAAGAGGTGAATGCAGTTCACATTCAAATATAACACATGAACCAGGTATCAGATTTCATGAAAGTATATCACCTGAGACTTTTGAGCAGGTGTCTGTAAGTGAGAGTGAGGGATTTTCTAGAGATGAACCCCATGAGAAACTAAGATACCAGATAACTAGATCTGTGTTACAAGGTAGCGGTGATTTTGCAGCTTCTGGACTACCTGGTCATTTTTCAGGAGAATATTCTACACACACAACCAGAAATAGGGAACCTGCACAATCGAGAACAAGTCGTACATTACTAGTTCCTGATCTTCAAATCACAGTTTCACGTGGAGAAGATTCTCCAAGTGATGACATAACTGCACAATCGAGAACAAGTCGTACATTACTAGTTCCTGATCTTCAAATCACAGTTTCACGTGGAGAAGATTCTCCAAGTGATGACATAACTGCACAATCGAGAACAAG
>RJWM01002019.1:113798-138444 GCA_004363535.1 Dasyprocta punctata | reverse complement strand
AGAGAATGACCCATGTGCAGCTGAGAAGAATGTGTATTCTGATGTTGATGGGTGGAATACTCGGTATACATCTACTAGGTCCATTTGTTCACAAGCTTGATTCAGTTCTGCTATTTCTTTGCTGATTTTTTGTTTGGTTGATCTATCTCTCTGTGACAATGGGGTGTTAAGGTCCCCTGTTATAACTGTATTATTTTTAATTTGGTTTTTCATGCCTATTAAGACGTGTCTTACATAGTTGGGTGCTCCCATATTTGGTGCATATATATTTATGATTGCAATCTCTTCCTCTTGAAGTTTCCCCCTAACAAGTATGTAGTGACCTTCTTTATCTCTTTTGATCATTTTCAGTTTGAAGTTTGCATCATCTGCAAACATAATAGCTACCCCTGCTTTTTTCTGGGTTCCTGTTGCATGGAGTATTGTTTTCTAGCCTTTGATTTTTAGTCTGTGAATTTCCTTTTGAGTGAAATGTGTTTCTTGTACACAGCACATTGTTGGATTTTGTTTCTTAACCCACTCTGCTAGTCTGTTTCTTTTTATTGGCGAGTTGAGACCATTTACATTGATTGATATAACTGATATGTACCGGATCATCCCTGTCATGATACCTTTCTGTTGTTGGTTTTCTACATTTTCTGTTTAATTACTTGCACTGCTTAGTGGTTTCCTTTTGTTGTTGTTCTTAAGATAGTGGCTTTGTCTCTTTCTAGAGTGTCTTTCAGTACTCTCTGTAGTGTTGGTTTGGTGGCCATATATTTCTTCAGTTCTTCTTTGTCATGAAAGTATCTTATTTCTCCATCAATTTTTAAGGATAGTTTTGCAGGGTACATCAATCTGGGTTGAAAGTTGTTTTCTTTCAGGGTTTGAAATACTTCACTCCAAGCTCTTCTTAACTTAAAGGTTTGTGTTGAGAAGTCTGCTGTGATTCTGATAGGCTTTCTTGCATAGGTGATCTGTTTGTTTTGTCTGACAGCTTTTAGTATTTTGTTCTTGTGCTGTATTTCTGATACCCTTATAATTATATGTCTCGGTGAGGATTTATTTTGATTGTGGTTAATTGGGGTTCTGTATGCCTCAGTTACCAGTATTTCCGATTCTCTTCCCATGTTTGGAAAGTTTTCTGCTATTATTTCTGTGAAAAGTCTTCACAGGTCATTTTTATTGACCTCTGCTTTTTCATTTATGCCTATTAATGTTATGTTATTTCTCTTGGCATTATCTTGCAGCTGTTGAATTGTTGTTTATTGGTTCCTTATTATTTTTAGGAGATCTTTTCTTTCATGGTCCTGATCTCCCATGCTGTCTTCAAGATCTGAGATTCTATCTTCAGCTTCATTTAAGCGGTTTTTCAAACTTTCCATGGAGTTTTTCATTTCCTGAATTTCCCTTTGCATCTGTTTCATGCATTGTGTTTGTGTCTCATATTGTTCATTCAAAGTTTCGATCATTTTCTTAAGTTCTTCTATTTTTTTATCTTGCTCTTCTTTAGATACACACAACATTTCTTTAATAATGATTCTCATTTCATTTTTTAGCTGAGAGAATATTTCTGATTTGAATTCTCTATAGTTTCCTCAAGCTGTTTCTTTATTGCATTTTCTATCATTTCAGAAAGTCCCTTTGTATGACTCCCACTGTCTTCCATTTCAGTGTCTTTTGGGTTTATTCTTTGTGGGCTGGGGGACAGAGACTGCCTCTTCGTCTTTCGTTTTGTCATTTTCTTCTAGAACGTATGTGGCCCTGTGACCTGTGAGGCTGACTAGGCGTTCCCCTGAGGGTAATGCTGATTCTTGGATGATGGTGAATCGCGGGACCCAGTCGAGCTTGGTCCTGTGCACAGCAAGGGAGGGCGGCCTCCGGGGTGTGCGGATGTAGCCTCTGCCTTAACTGGGTGGGGGGCCAAGGCCTCCCATTCCCAGGCAGAGTACCCCAGAGTCACGCCACACAGAGCCTGGGTCTGTCTGCCAGTAGACAGTGGAGATTTAAATACGGATACTTCCAGTGATTAACAATCTCATCCAATAATTTAACAGAAAAAATATTCAAACATAATTAGGAAAAAAAACCCTCCTGAAATAAAGACTTTTAAATATTTATATATAAAAAGATTCTTTATGTCCAATGATAAAGTCTGATACCAAGACATTTCTTGGAAGTTTTTGAGTTTGAAGATTGTAGAAGAAATTCTATAGAAAAACAAGAAGGTTACTTACAAATGTGAATAATAGTAAACTAACCATAAACTTCTCAACAAATGAATGAATTTAAATTCTATAGAAGCATAAGAAATGGCTATAAACTGAGGAAAACAGATGAAACCTTATACTCCTCAATAATTTAACTGAGATTTTTTTGAAAATTGGAAACATAGAGGTAATAATATGCAGGAAAAGAAAAGAGCAGTTGGGTGGAGAATGGGGTCCAGTTGCTCAACTGGAGAGAAGGAAACATAAATCAGTGCTGAGGAAATAGCAGTATGAGATAGGAGGAGAATGGAAAGAGATGCCTGGGTGTGTGGAGTCCTGGGGAGCTCCACACACCATGGACTGAAGTCCTCCCACCACTGGCACCAATCCCAGGTCCAGTCCAGGGTCAGCTTGTCTCAGTGGGTGGAGGAGGGACATCCCCATCTGGCTGGGGACTTCTGCATGGGCATAGTGGATGACAACTGGAACATGGAAGAAATAAGAACGTCTTTCTAGAATGAGGAGAAATATACATTTTTTTGTTGCCCGGACCAGATGTATAGCACAAACCACAATGTGATAAAACTATGAAAAAATACTGAAAGAGGAAATAAGTAAAATGACCTCAACATTGTGAGCATCTTAAAATTCTCTCCTTAAGAGAAACTGATTAAGAATCTTAGGGTAGAAAAAAGAAATACAACTATTATAGCAAATTTTGTAGAAAAAAAGTATGATGAAGAAAATATATAGAAAAATTATAAAATATATCAGTTTTATTTAGGGTAATCGAAGTAGAAAATGAGTTATTTGTAATAAAAGAAGGTGGGCATGGTGGTGCATGCTTGTAATTCCTGCACTTGGGAGACTGAGGCAATAGGATCACTGCAACTTAAAGGTTAGTTTGGACTAGTGAGTTCAAGGTTAGCCTGAACTGCACAGGAAAACTCTGTCTCAAAAAGACAAAAAAAAAAAATATATATATATATATATATATACACACACATATATGTATAAAATATAAAAATAATAATTAACAATTACATAAAAATATATGACAATTAATTAAAAACTATAAAGAAAGTAAAATGAAAACACACATTTAAGATCTGTTTCTATGAGGGAAAAAAGAGAACAATGAGAAATGATAAAGGAGGAAAAACAATCACCAATTTTAAAATGCCTTATGTACATTCTAAAGTCAAATCTGGATAAAATGTTAACTTTTGATAGTAAATATAAATCAAGAAAAATAGACAAGTTTAATAAGTCAAAATGCATTAAAAATTTTAAAATACTGTCAAAGAACCACTATTCCAGAAAAATGTGCCAAACCCAGCCAGTTTCACAGGTGAATATTTGATTTCAAATCTTTGAAGAAAAATATCTCCCATGTAAGTTTTTTTTAAAGAAAGAAAAAGCTAATATCTCGTTTATTTTTATAAGTTTAACAAAATGCTAAATTCTAAGCCTTTACAAAGCCAGTACCCAAAAGAAAGCTACAATTTTACATATGAATTCTGAGGTAAAAATGCCTAATTAAAAAAGTATTAAAGAAGTTGACAGTTAATAGATGAGCACCATGAATTATTTTAAGAAAGGCACTTTCACTATTATAAATTCAATGAATAAAACTAGACTTAAAAGCCGTGCTCCTTACTGTAAATGCTAATGCTGCATTTTATGTTAATTCTGTGTTTTAAAAAATATATAATGCTTACTGGAACCATAAAAGGGGAAATCTATGATAACAGAGTGATAAAACTGTCTGCCAAGGTTGGAAACCAGTTTGCTTGAACTAGTGAAGAAATGGCAGCATCTCTTAAAGCCAGGAGAAAAGAAAGTCACCATGGCAATTTGAACAGGAGTTCGGTAAAAAGCAGAGATTTCGAAAAGCTATAGGACCCCTTTACTGTCTTAATATACAATATAATTGTGTAGCTGGAAAACAAGAAATTAACTGGCAAACCGCCAGAAAAAATAAGAGATTTTAGGGAAGTGAGCAGTTAGAAGATCAACATAAAAAAAGCCAATAACATCTCTGAACAGAACATGAACAGATATAGAACATTATAAAATATCACATTTATATGTGGAGTTAAAAACAACCTGAAGAATCTAGGAATATTTTCAAACAAAATTACATAATAAATCTCTGAGAACATTAACTCGGCAACTACAGAACATTTCATAGACTCCAAATCAAAATATCAATTGAAGTTTTTTTCCCTAACTTGACAAAGCAGTTCTTAACTGTACCTAAAATAAACATACACATATAACCATAACCCTGCTGTTTCTAAAAGGGTTAGTGGAGTGGGACTCTGTGCACATATAAAATATACTTTGTAGTTATTTAAAACATACATAGTACTTAAGACACATAGTATTTAAAACAGTGTAGTGGGACATGGTGGCATAGGTTTGTAATCTCAGCACTGAGGGAGCTGAGGCAAGACCAATGCAAATTTGAGTTTCACCTGGGCAATTTAGCAAGACCCTGTCTCAAAATAAGAATAAAAATAATAAAATAAAATAAAATAAAATACTAACAAAATTGATTGTCACACTGGAATTGGCAGGCTGATATCTGGCCATTTTTCATCAGTCTTGCAGTACAGAGAGAGAAACTAAACATAAATATGTTATTTTACAATATGGAAAAGGTCTGTGAAATAAATGATACTGGTGTAGTGGATTTAATTAATTAACTAATTAATCAACAGTACTAGGGATTGAATCCATAGTGTTGTATGTGCTAAGCAAGCACTGCACCATTGAGCTACATCCACAGCCTTAAATTTTATTTTTTTAAACTACAAGCCTATAAGATTCATTATAACAAAATTAAAACACAAGTGTTCAAAGATTTAGACTTAAAAAAAAAAAAAAAGGAAAACTTGTGTTGGGAAGGAATTTCCGAAAATGGCACACAAGTTTGAAACCCTATAATAAAAATAACATTGGCATTTGATTTTTAAAAACAGTTTAACATTTTCTAGTGGAACAAAACACCTTTAACAAAGTGGACGAAAACAAAAAAATCATGTAAAATACTTCGAATACGTGTTACAAAGAATATTAGCTTTAGTAAGCACAAGAGCTTTTACAAGTTGATAACTAAGTAATGAACACCTGAACACAAGAGGGGACTGGAAATGTCCCACGAGCAATAGAAAAAAATATATATTCTGTTCCACTGGAAATTACTTGAGAAACAGATTATTTTGCTTATCTATTTCAAAAATGCACACATCTTCAAAGTCAAAAGACCAAGTGCATGTTCCTGTGCCAGGGAGGGAGCAGGCCGGGGGCTCCTCTGGAAAAGCCTTTTGTCCATATGCATCAGCACTAGAAAGCATTGACCAAGTGGTGCAGTAGTGAACTCTGGAGATATGTTTTCCAGAATGATGATGCACAAGGTATAGCAAAATACCTGAGTGTCCTCATACCAGTGATGTTTGTAATGGCAAAAAATTTACAAAGTTTAGTGAATAAACTATGGTATGTGAGACATATTCAGTGAGTGGAGCACAGTAGCAATCAATTATGATGATATAGGCAGAGAGTTATCAACTTAAAGAGATGTTCCCGACAGGTATTAAAAAGAAAAAGCAGACTGGAGAGTAGAACATATAGTATAACTCCTCCTTTTTATACTGGCAGTGCAGTTCATGTACTTCTAATCTATCTATCCAGTTCCCTATCTGGGAGAGGGGAATGACAAGAAATGGTGCATTTTACTGAATTATTGAGGCTTGGATGAATTTTATCTTCCTTATACTTTCCTTTTTTCCAGAGTTTTTTCTTTCTTCCTTGTCCTTCTTGTCTCTATCAAATGTAGTAAGGAATAGAAAAAAAGCCTCTGTAATTTAGGAGATTATAGGATTAGGTAGTTTAAAAAATGTTCAAGATCTTTAGGTACTTTAAAAACCCCTACAAAAGCATGCACAGAGGTACATGTGCCTCTTTATCTGAAACAGTAGCTGGGAAACTCAGCTATTAGCCAAGAGTTTTAAATCGATAGGAGATGTACATTTAGAAGCCACATGATGCTTGAGGATTTAATCTCCTAAGATAATCACACTTTTGTCGTGCTCTATTGTACTACTTGTCTTTTTAATGATATTTTCAAATTACCCCATCAAGACCAGATGAAATATTGCCACAGAGGGCAGTTAACTGCATTCTATTATTCCCCTGGCAGCAAGCTTTGTTATCATAAAATTAAGAGTGAGAATTTAAATTTAAAGTTAACAATTTGCAGTGAGGTTTCCAACTTTTAATTCCCATATCCTCCATGGGAAATTCTGGGGTTTGACTTGCATAGCTCCTGCCTTTTGGAGAAAGGTGATCCATTCTCCCCCAGGAGATGCCACTTGTAACTTTCCTGGGGTCAGATCAGTTGCTCCCAATCTGGAGGATGGGAGAATCTCCTGGGGGAGGTAACACGCAGGACGTAGGGCTCCACCCCGTACTTTCTGGTACAGAGATCAGGGCTTCTTCAACAAACTGCCTTTCTAACAAACTCTAACAAGTTAATGTTGTGAGTTTATGAATTTATTTTTAAATATACTTCCCACCTTGTTAATTGTATGCCTAGGTGACACTTTTCATTATACAGTGAGAGGGTTGGGTCACCAGCATGCTTAGTCTTAGGAGCAGGACATCATTGTCACTACTGTTGGACCACTGCAAATCAGAGAGCTAGAATAAGAGAACTCTATGAATTTGGCCTCTTGTCTTGATCCCTTCCCATTTAGTGTCTGTGAAAGATTGCATTTATGGTGGAACCCTTCAGTATATCTTTATATATGCTTGTTTTAGTCCAACGAAGAGGGAGTAATGAAAGAAATGTGATTACCAGAAGGAGGGAAAAAACATCTGATATTTTTAGAAAAACTTGGGCTGAAATTTTCCAGGTAGACTCCAGGATTTGAAAGTACATTACTCTAACTTGGTAATCAAGGAGAGTAACTTCCTCAGGACTGGCTAATCGGTTGTTTGTGGAGAGGACCCAAGTCATCTATCATCTCCTTCCTAGATATGTGGATGCAGTAAAGTAAGGAGCCCTTTAGTCTGTTGCACAGTGTGCGCCACCTGAGGTGGCTTCTGTACCATCCCTCATTTCCAACAAATCTTTCGAAAGAATTACAGTTGTTCATAAAGTGATATTAATATTCAGCACAAAAGAGATTTTCACTTCAAATCGATTTTGAGTTCTACGTACTTCAACTATTCACTTTTACCCTCTTACAACCAAACTTTTTGTGTTTTCAAGAATGTTTCAAATTCTTAATAAGAATTTGTTTCTATTTCATGGAGGAATGGAAATAGTTTTTGCAAGATAGAGTACTGAATGAGCATGGGCTGACCCAGTTTGGCTCCTTGTGTCTGGAGATCGTCCACCACTGCAGTCTGCACAATAGCATTACAGCCACAAACAAGATCAAGTGTCGCTGTGAAAATGGATCCAGCTTTGGTTGTTTCCCATGATGACTTCGTGATTCATTGATCTTGTGGTTTCTGTCTTTGGGCACTGGTTTCTGTTTCTTAATTACTGGAATAATTAATCCTGGACACAGTAGCATGGCAAACTTTTCATGTAAAAAATACTATTTTTTCTATGTGTGAACTTTCTGGTTCCCCTCCCCATCTATTTTGTTGCCACTCATGTCTTGTGTTACACTGGAAATATTGGCATTGGCACATGACCTGAAATAACTCCACAGCTGAGCGAACACGATTGAAGCTTCAGTGTCCAAGATTTATGCATCAAAAATGTCTAGGTCCCAAAACATGTTTTATGAGCATTAAAATAGAAGACAGAGTCCTTCTGCCTCAGGTGGAAAGCAGGCCATATGTCTGTGAGATTTACTTCCTCCCAAGCATCCCTGATCCTCTCGGGCCTCTTGCAACCTGAGTGATAGCTCTGGGGGATGCAGCAGAGCTTTGGCCCAGTTGCAGTGACAATCATCACTAGTAATTGTGGCAGGGATTCCAGCCGAACAGACTTTTAAAAATGAAAATGAAAGGATGCAGGGGAAATCTATGTGGGTTATACATGGTCATTACATAATTACTCAACAATCACACATATTCTCCAGCAGCTCAGCCATATGGGCAGCTGGGGCAGTGTCTGTATGGATTGAGGTGCAGTGGGCCAGCTCCTTAGGCCCTGAGTTCACTACGTCACGGCTGTTACTGGAGCCTCCTGGGGTGGAAGCAGAAGCAGCTGGCTTTCCCATTTGGGAATCTAATGGCTTCACATTGGCTTTGCTATTGCTTCTCTCCTATAGTCTCTGTTCTCTTAAAAAGGATTTGCTTTCCTGTCTTTTATTTCTGTTTTCCTGATTCTTATTATTTAGCCACAGTATATTTGCAATGCTTAATTTGTACAACAGTATCATTATGTTGACCACAAAATATAACCCCTTTTGTCAAACTGACCAAACCATAGGTATGAGTGGTGTGGAAACTGGAAATGTATTGAAAAAAACATCACTGATGTTCCCATGTGATTTTCAAAGCTCTGCTTCCCCTCTGGGAGGAGTGAAAACTATAACCTGTTACTGTAATTCCCATCCTCAGTTTGTCCACAAGATATATGGCTTTATTAATTTGATTAATAACATTTGGATCCTCTCTGGACACCAAATCCCCAAACACACAAGGACACTGTCAAACAAAGTACCTCTATCCTTTTTTTTCTTTCCTTCAGAACAAATGATCACTTTTAAGGGGTGCTTTCATGAAGTCATATTCTGCTCCAGAAATGAATTTAAACCAATTTGTTTGTCATGTGTCGCCAAAGGCAGCTCCTTGAAGGAAGACTCTGTGTTACTTTTGGGCATTTATTTTTCCTGTTGTGGTTTGGAGCACTCACTTATCTATTATTTCAAACAACTACCAGTGATATTTCTCCATTTCCTGCTTCTGTTTTCCACCATTATTCATTCAGTTTAATGTGATTTTTCCATTCCATTTGGGATAGCATATCAAATATGAAGGTCTGGTGGCTGATGAAATCAACCAAAATAGTAATGGTTTAAATTGAATGTCTACCAGGTGAATATTGTTTTTCTGCTCCATCAGGTTTACACCTTCTCAGTTATATCAGAAAACTCTGATTTGATCTTTTCTCTCCAGAGTTATATTCTAATGGGGAAACAATGCAAGCACACTGCAGTCATGTAAGAACATTAGATTTCAGTAAAAATTTTCAATTAAGCACAAGAGATGTCACATGATGATCTATGATTACTACATAAGTAGATAGTGAAGCCAAGATCATGGCACTCTGACTTTTCAGGGCTACAAGTCATCCCAAATGTCACTAGCATTGATTTGATGGCTTGTACTGTGTTGGATCCTTTCTACTTACGCTCAAATCTTATGTGCTCACTAACAGTGCCGTGAGAAGGCATCAGCTCCTTTTTCCTGAGATGGAACACAACAGCCTCTACAGTAGCAGCTGAAGTGCTGTCATGTGCAAGAAGAAAGGATGCTCGTCATCACTGGCTGAAGTCGGAAGTATGAACTAGATGTTCAACTTGCTATCTAAGGATAGTAGACTTTGAGGTGGTTTGGAGACTTAGAACTACAAGAGAGGAAGAGAGAAAAAAGTGAACAGTCAGGATAGAAAGGGTAAGTTTCCTGGTCTATTTCATTGGAAAAAGAGGTATCACCTGACTGAGATAATGGATGATAGATAATAAAAATCATCTGCCCAAAGATGACCATTTACACTGCAGGAATTAAGGAGATCTATAGAGCAGAGATGGAAAGAGAATAGAACTGAGTTTTAAAGCTGGAGAGGGGAAAATAAGTAGCTTCTGAAGGATACAGAGAAGGACCTCTGTGTGGTCAAGGATGAAGAGCTCATTGTTAGGAGGGATATCAGATAAATGGAAAGTTGGCAATGATTTGGACCAAATGCTCTAAAAATCAATACTTTTCATTAACAAAGTGCCTTGAAATTTGATTTGATCTTATTTGCAGACAGTATTACTTTTAAAGGGATATTTATGCTCCCAAGTTCAGGCATAGAAACTAACATTAATCAAAACTATTAGCTCATCTTAATTTTTCTTTGGTACATTTATGCATAGGCCAGTATGCCATTTTGGGATGTATCTATATAAAAATCTATATATTGAGAAAATGAGGGAGAGATAGCAAGAGCGAGAGTGAGAGCGAGAGAGAGAGAGAGAGAGAGAGATGTTGTAGGGTAGAAAAAGTTCTTTGGCAATTAAGTGAATGGTTGATTCCCTTAATATTCTGAAAGCAAACACAGCTATCATTATGAATCACTATAGTTGATGAGTCTAATTCTTTTTAGTGCCATTACAGCAGATGCACACATCTCAATCCTCTATGGACAGATCCATCTTCGTCATCTCTTCATGCATATTCCAGCATCTCAGCTGCATGGGTATGAGGCAGCAATATCTCTCTTGGGTAAACTAGCAAAGCTGCTACCTGGGAAAAGAGAATAAAGCATGGCCCAAATTCCTGTTTTTCAAAAAATCATACCTTGTTCACTAGTTACCTGTGCATGTGAAGATTTGGGTGTGCACAGTATAGAGGTGGCGAATCTTGGCTTTCAGTGAAATTTCCTCTGTGGGTGAGGTGGCTGAATTTTGCGCTCATCTTTATATGAATATGCAGCATTAAAATGAAACTCCAAGTAGTTCAATGACAAAAAGGCTTTTTGATGTAGGTCACAGAGAATAGCTATACTTTGTGGTTTTGAAGGAAACAAGAAAAATGACAAACACACACACACACAATGTCACATTCACACACATTTGTACCAATTTCCTAATCATAGTGCCATATGAGATTTTGGAATAAAAGGTAGCAAAAACAGCATGCAGTAGAAAAGATATTCTTTCAGTGTTTATCTTCTTATAGAAATACTGCTGCTTTTATTTACCTAGACTTTTGAAGAATTCAAACGTTTGAACTACAAGAAATTGTTCTATTCCTATTTTACCTGCCTGGAGGCCTCTGGCTACTTGAGTTAGTTTTGTAAAGCTGGTATAACAAAACACCACAAATCAAGTAGCTTAGACAACAGAAATTTATTTTGTGCAATTCTAGAGGCTGGAATTCTGAGATGAAGGTGTTGGCTTGCTGATTGCTTCAGAGGCTGTAAGGAGTGTGTGTATGAGATCTCTGCTGAAGTCACTGTGGTTGGCTGGTGATGTTTGGCATTTCTTCAATTTCTCTGAACCACTGCAGTCTCTGCCTTCATGTTCATGGAGGTATTCTCCATGTGGACATTTCTGTGTCTGAATATCACCTTTTCATAATAAGGGTGATATTCCTGAATTGGCAACTTATCCTATTACAATATGACCTTGTCTTAACTATATCTTCAGTGACCCTATTTCTACATAAGGTCACATTTTGAGGTAATGGGGTTTAAAATTTTAACATGCAGATTTTGGACAAATACAATTCCTACCATAGCCCCCTTCTCTTTGGTCCCTACAAATTCATGTCTTTCTCATAAGCAAAGTACTTTTACACCATCACAACATTGCAAACTATTTCCAAAGATGGCTGCACCATGCTAGCTCTTCTACATACATGTTTTTACCCTGTGATCTTGTAATTTTCACAGTAAAAAAGAGACTTTACTTTGTCTTGCTTTGAATTAGGCTGCTGATGAACTTCTGTGATGGGAGAAATGCTGTGTGAATTCTGAGGCTAAGCACAGGAGAACAGGAGCTTCTTTTTTTGACCCTTTGGATGTCCTTTAGAAGATCCAGCCTCCACCTTGTGAGGAAGCTCCAGTTTCCAGGAGGAGAGACCATAATGAAGGTATCATAACCTCCACTTCACAGTGCTGACCTAACCAAAGTTGATGTCTTGGTTACTTTTTACTTGTTGCCAAGACAAAATACCTGACACCCCTAATTAGGGAAGGAAAGGTTTATTCTTACAGTTTCTCGGGAGTTTCAGTTCATAAGTTGGCTCCAAGGCAGCCGTTCATGGCGGCTGCAAGCTGCAAGCCACAAGCCGCAAGCCGTGCTGGCGAGAGAGAGAGAGAGAGAGAGAGAGAGAGAGAGAGAGAGAGAGAGAGGGGCCAGAAGCGGAAGACCCGCCTTTCCTTATACTGTACGTCAGCTCCACCCCTGGGCGGGTACAACAGTCATGTCATTAATCCTGGCGCTAGACAACAAACTGATCACAAGCGTCAGACTCAGCCCCATCAAAAGTACATGAGGACTTGGGGGTACATAGCATTATCACCCAATACAGTTGGTAATGGACACTATTGGTAGCCATCAGAGTGTGGACATTCTAAACTTTTTCATCATCCTGACATTTCATTTCCTATGACAACATATGCAGCAGAAAACACTAAGAATTGTAAGTAATAATGAATTGTTGTTTAACGGATTGTGTTTGGATGTACTTTGTTAGATAAAAATAGAAAAATCAAAGCAGAATTTGGTATCAGAAGTGTGGTGATTAAGTAACACAAACCCCAAAGAGATAGGGTTGATTATAGAAGACAAAAGCCTTAAAAGTAGTACAAAGACTCTTAGTGGCAAAGAGGAAGGAGGTGAGAACATTGTGGTTTACACCTGGAAAAATACTGACTTATTTTCTGCAAATGAACAACAATTGGTTAAAGTGATACAGGAACATGAGAGACAGGACATGGAGGTAACAAATTTGTGACTTGGGCTAGGAAAATTCCCAGGCAGAATGTTGAAAGTTCTAACAGGCTTCTTCTAGCTTTCAATAATGCAATGTGAAGAGAAAAATGGATTTTTAAAGAAACTGTTTGATTTTGAAGTAGAACGTAAAGGAAATATCCCATCTTAGAACTCACAAGGCTGGAAAACTTTTTTTTCTAATTTCTAACTTTTTTAGTGGCTAAAAGATTCTCAAGGGAAGGGGTGACTTCAGCAAAGATCAAAGATAGGTGCTGTTAGGAACACATGGTCTCCAGGTTAAGGTCAAATTAAGGGTGTAGATGGAAAACCTTTTGTTGAGATCTCAGGAAGTTTTAAAAGTTGCTTGTTACTCTTCCTAAAGTGGACAAAATTCTTCCTAAAATTCTTAAAAGTCTTTTCCATGGGCACTCTGACTTAAAGCCATGGTAGAGAAAAACTTGTCTCAAAGAGATACGTGGGCACAGATTTTATCTAATGGATTGGATCCATAATTTTATATACTGAAACTTTTATAAGGTTACTTGTAAAATTGCTAGTGAAATTTCAGTTGCTATAACAATTATTAGAGATAATAATCTTTTCAAGCAGAAGAGTTTATGATGTCTCACAATTTTAGAGTTTACAGTATAGAATTAGCACCATTGCAAGTATCATGGGAGCAAAACTGTTCACCTCATGAGAATCCAGGGAGGAAAGAGAGGGACAAGGAGTCTAGGCCCCACAACCTCTTGAAGGCAAACTTCAGTGACTTTAAGAGCTCCCTCTAGAATCCACGAATTAAGGTTCCATCTTTCTCCAATAGCAACTCGAAGCGAGAAAGTCTTTATCACATGGGTCCTTGGGGGTGCTTAAGTTCTAAAATATAGAAAGAAGCTTTATCAGTTTGGATTGAAAGCCACAAAGACATTAACATAGAACAAGATCTCATTTCTCCTTTCTCTCAATATTCTGAGAAGTCAGAAAACTACTCTGCTAAAACCAAAGATCATATATTATAGAAAAGAAAGGGTGACTCAGAAAGGGAGCAGTGCTGAGCAGAGCCACTTCCGGTGGAAGACAGAGATCCTCTGTAATGAGCAGGAGAAACTGGTGACCCAGGCAGGCTGGTTTCAGAATCAGTTTGTGGTCCAAATTTGCTTTCTGATTGAAGTACCTGTGCACTTACTAAGTATGTGGGAGGAGTTGGCTTGGTTTTAATTCTGAGGTCTGCTTGTGTCTGACTCATGATGAGATTCCAGGAGCCACAGTGGGCTGAAGATTATGGAGCCTAGAGAAGAGGGTGAGTATATTTCTCATTTCAAAGACTGTAAATAATTTGTGGTCAGAGGCTGGATTCTGCTAGGTAATAGATGTCTTGCTGCTTTGGTTGAGATGCAGCGTCTGCTTCCTTCCTCTTGGATCTAACTGGGCCTCTTGCCTTGGTGAGACCAAGAGCTGCAGCACAGGATGCTGTGTTAATTTCAAAACTAGGCTTCACCTACAACTTCTGCCTCTCCTCCTCTTGGAACGTCTCTTTGATTCATCCACATGTCAGGAAGTCTAAATTGGCTGCGTGAAGGCACAGGGAAAGGGTCACACTTTTGCTGTCTGTCCTTCAACATGACAGACATGAGAGTGGCACCACTTGACTTTGGTTAATGACTTTGGTTAGTGTCCCCAGAGCAAAGGAAATGCTCTTCTCAGCCAGTCTGAATTTCTGATGCACAATACTCTAAACAGATAGTATGGTCATTGCTTTATATCACACATTTTGTGAATAGCTCATTACTCAGATGGATAAGCCAAATAACTACTCAGACACTGTTTGTGCCATGGACAAGCTCCGCTCTCTCCCTGGATTAAATTTCCTGACATTTTATGTTCATTTTAGCACATGATTGAGGTACATCTTCAATATATCCTTATTTAAAATAAAGGGAACATGTTAAAAGACAATTAAATTTGAATCACATCACATACATACTATTGTTCATATAATGGAAATTTGAACAATTTTCCCACTATTTTACTTGGTTATATCGACACTGCATTTCACCTGAAACTGATAATCTGACTATGTCATTTAGTTCTGGTCATAGTCAAGAGAAATTACCTTGGCCTGGTGTATTCAGAGTGAAAAAGTATTATGGGACCCATAGGTGGTTGGTAACACGCTTGCTTCTTTAGCATTTGGTATCCTTTTATTTCTTCCTGCCATCACCCTGGTTTCCATTTACAAACCAGAGTATTTACTTTGTGTCTGGGAAAAGAACTGTGAAGCATAAAGAAAAAAAAAAAGAAAAAGAACAGTTTAAGTAAAGACAAATTTAAAACCCAAATCTCTTTGAAATTTCAAATCATTTTTCCTCATTTAAAATCCATAAACTGTAATTGAGGAGCCACCTGAGACATCAGGATGGCATTTGAATGTTTTGCTGATCACAGCCTTTCTTTCCCTTTTCATGTTGCCTGGTTTTCATTTAGGGAACTGGAAGCTATACCCACAGTCACTATGAAAATTGATTTTGAGTATGCATCTAAAGATGAATCCATGGCTTCTCTAAGGAAGCTGAAATATATATTTATCAAGATGTCCTTGCTGAATAATAAAAAATATAGAAGCTCTTAACAGTGATGCTGGCCTATTTGTATTTTTAAGGAAGCAAATAACTCTTTCACTTCAGAACATTTTCCCCATTCTCACCTGGAGCAAAGGTTCCTCATCTAGTGCAATGTGTCGGCAATTAAACAGCACTGAGTCACGTCACAGTGTCTACAGAGGTTGCACGGTGAGATAGGGATACCTGTAAGAAATGATTGGCATGCAGATGGAATTTCTATGGATAATGACATTACACAGACTTGTAAAATGTCAGACGTAAAAATAATAAGCAGGATTCTGGGTTTGGTTGTTCTTCCTAATCAAACAGAGCCATCTATAGAGCAATTCTGTTTCTCTGGCTTCTGCAGAGCAATGCCTTTAGTCAGCAGCTCTTTACTTCACAAAGTCCTGCACAAGCAAGCATTTTTTTTCCCTCTCCACAGTATTAATTAAATTACATAAAACTGGCAGTGTTTGAATTCTGGCATCTGTATTGACTCACTTAATTACACTCCTGGACCCCTTTCAAAACTCTTATTTGCTACAGGGACATCTATTGGTGGAAAAAGAAGGAAAGAAAAAATAAAAAGCATCAATCAGATGCTGTGCAGGGTTTGTTTCTGACTGGCCCATCACTGCTAAAGGATTCTTGCAGGTTGTCTGTCACTTCCTTCTAGTACTAAGTGAGTGTAACTATGCAAAATGATGGAGACTTATTTTAAATTAAGGAAATTTTAGTGTTGGTCCTCATAAAGAAAACTCCCTGGCCATTGCCTCAGTTCCCAGTTATGCCCTCCCTGATGCATGTGTATTCTCTAGATCAGGGATCTCCTGGCCTTGCCTTACATCCTAAACCTGCCACAAGTGATCTTTCTCAAATGAGAATTGTGTAGAGTTACTGCTCACTGGTTCCAAATTGCCTACACAATCAAATCTAAACTGTTTAGCATAGAAATTGAGACCCTCCATGATCCACACCCCGATTCTCTCATCAACCTTATTTCTTTCTTTATTAAATTGTTCATTGTTGTTGAACCACCAAAATAAAATCTATAGAGTAAAGTTTTAAAAAGTATGCTTAGGTTCTACTGAGAAAACACACTGATATATTCGTTGGATTCTTTTTGAAGAAAACTTTGAAGAGAGGAAAATCTGAAGTTTGATTAGAAGATAAAAAATTTTTTCTGGTTTTAAGGGAAATTCAATAGGTTTTCTTTAAAACTAAAGCACATTTAGTAATTTACAAAATATAACTGCTTATAAGACATCTGAAACTTTATCTATCCTTTTCATTTGCTCAGAAAATATTTAATGATGCCTGTAATGCACTGTACACTGAATCAGGCACCAGTAGCACCATGATAAAGGAGAAGCATCCTTACCCTTTCATGAGCTCACAGTCCAGAGACAATTAAAACTATACAAATGCACTGTAATCAGTGAAAGCAAGATGAGTATATTTTAGCTGTATTTTTGAATTGCTAAATTTGTCAATTTTGCTTCACAAAACAAGAAAACATACTGAATTTCTACTTTAACAGCAAAGTTTTTGATTCTTAATGAAATCTAAGTACTCTTGGAATATACTGGCTTGTGACAGTTACATCTGTATGTAACACATAGTCAAAAGGAAATCATAGACCAATATCATTTGTCTAAAACATAATAAATGTATTTTCTTAGTTAATAGAAAATTTCTGGGGTAGTTTACATTCAATTACAGTTTAATTTGGCTGCCCAGATAGGTTGTCAATCTTTCTTTTTGTAACTGCAATAACAGTTTTGTTAGTCCCTCACATACTGGTTGTCCTCATGTGATGGGCAATATGGGTATAAGAAATTCCAGGTGTAGATTTTGCCACTTATTCAGTTTTATTATTCAAAAATGCAATTTTTTCCCAATAATTATGTGAAATTAATGCAGATAGCTGGAAGTTCCAGGCATTAATTGTGTCAGATGACCATTCTTGATTGAAACATGCAACTGAGAGAATAAAAGTATGGCTGAATTAAGGTCATTCTTTTAGCCCTGAGGTCACAGTATTGGGAAAGCATCCTCTGAACACTGTGGATCAAAGTAAGGAAAGCAGGGATTCTTCTTGGAAAAAATTACAAAGAGAAAAAAGAAAAAAGATTGAACAAGGAAGAAATAAGACAGGTTTGTTGTAGTATTTAACCTGAGACTTAAAAGATGAGCAGACATTCTCCAAGGAGACGAACTGACGAAAGTCTTTCTAGGCCAAGTTAGCACATATGTAAATGAGAGCTGTGGGAAGACACCACCTGTTCAGGTACCTTTTAAAATTATTGCAGTGTAGAAGAATATGGATGGGTGTGAAGAAAGTTAGAAATTTGGAGATGTTGGTTCAAATCATACCAAGTTATCCAGGGGAGGACAAGTAAAGAAACTGACAGTTTAGAAATCTTTTGGGCAATGATTTAGCATGCCAGAAATAAGGATACTTCAAAATTTCAGTAGGATTTGGGACTATTTCTTTGGAAGAATTAAGATTCTTGTGTCTCCATGCTCTGGCCCAGTTGTAATCACACTGAGTATAATCAAAAATTGAAGAGATGGGTTTCCAAACAAAAGACAAATGTGTCAAGTCTACCAGCTCAGCATTCCCCAGAGAGAATCACACAGAATGTAGTGGGGTAATGGAAGAAAATAACAGAAATCAGATGAATTATCTCAATGGTAGGAGCTAGACTTTGGAGTGGCAAAAATGTAGATACTAAGTCTGTGGTGTGTCTCCAACCATCATCCAGTTCTCCCAAATATATTCTAGCTTCATGAGACCATGCTGAGTGACTTTTCACAGAGAGTCAGCTGTTTAGATGAAATTGAGTTTTTTTGTCTCTTGGGTGACTCCTGTTTTTTTTGAGTCACTCAAGAAATCCATTGTTTTTTCTACCAAAAAGATCTCAAATAATTGAAGGCCCTGGCATGAGTCAATCCAGTCTTCTTGTTAAACTGAAGGCACTGGAAACTTTCTGAAGCACAATATTGTAAATATCCCTGTTGATTTTATGTTTCTCAATTAATTATTCATAGGATCAACCCAAACTGGGGGAAGGAGTGATGAGGTACTTAATTTCTTCTACTTACAAATACAGGATGAATTTTTTCTATTTTCATTATTGCAGAGCCCTTATTTTCAGCCACCACCTTGGTAGCAATCAAAGATTCTTATAAAGATTCAAATGGAACATTTGAAATCATGGCTTCAAACTCAGACGTTAGTCTTCCTGATCCAAGGTTTTGCTGTGTAATGACAATAACAGAGGTTAAATATGTCTAAGTAGAAAAAAAGATCAGAACTCTTTGTCTGGATATATCTATGAAGAAAATATTGCAGCAGGTAGCAATGTCCAGGAGTCTAAGAATCCTTACTTGTATGACAAAACTGTATTGGTATTTTAAATCTGAAATAGTGATATTCTACTTGCCTTAGGTATAGAAAAGTTAACAATTCTGACATGAAATGAGTGGGTGAAAAAATTCCTTGAAATTACACTTTTGAGGATATGTTTTACTGAGTGAGAACCATGACAATTGCAAACTTAAAAAATAATCACTGCCATCATTTACCACACCAAATAATTGCTTTGATAAAAATGCAATTTCAACACAGTAAAATCCAATATATTTTTCTTTCATTGTTCTATAAAGGAGGCACCCAGAAACCGCACACTAGAGACACAATGGGTAAATGTCACACACAATTCAACTTTGGGGCTCATTCTGGGCTCCTAATCATGCAGCTTCTCTCCTGGCAGGTTATGATGATTAGGCTGAGACATTTACAATTACATTTGTTACCTAGAATAGATAATTAGATATTTTCACTGCAAAATAATTCACATTAATGGGCCATAACTTTCAATATGTAGTTTTAAACTGCACATTGAAATAATATAATATCTGCTTCCTTTAATTTTACAGTAATTGTATCTGTGCAGTGGCTTTATTTTCTTTTAAAAAACACAATTGGGTAAAACAACATACTAAATATCTTCAGTTTATTACTTTGAAATTTCAGAATAGGTAATAGAGCAAGCTTGTTCAGAATTTTACAAGATTCTTCACACACAAAATAAAAAGGAGTTTGAAATGAAAATTATGAAACTATAGCCCTGGCTAAAGTCCTAAGCATTCATGCAGATGTACTTATTCCTGGGGGAAGGAAGGCAGTTCATATAAAAATTCCTTTTTAATCATTTCTATGTACAATCCAAAATATTTAACTGTTCATTAGATAATAAAGATTTGTTCTACTTCATTATACATCTGTGTTGGTTGCCTTTCTTTCATAACTGAGACAAAATACCCGATACCCAAAATGAAGGAAGGAAAGATTTATTTAGCACACAGTTTGAGAAGGTTTCAGTGCATTATCAGCTAGTTTCACAGCAGGGTGGCACATGGCACAGGGCAGCAGTACGTGGCAGCAGCACATACCAAAAGCAACAAGAGCAAAAAGGGCAAAAGTCAAAGAGATAAATAAGCTTCTTCCCTCCCTTATATTGTATGCAGGATATCCACCCCAGGGCTAGTGCAGCACTCACAATGCCAATTCCAGCACTAGACAATGAACCAATCAAAAATGCTGGATTCAGCTACCTTTAAAACCCCAGCCCCATGACTGCATGAGGCTTTGGGAGGACATCCAGACACAAAACATAACAACATCTAAGGCTCTTAGTCTGTGGGTAATCTGACAACATTTTATTTGGTGGGATATCAGTTTCTAATACTTTGAGCACAGAACAGTTTTTTCCATTTACTCCTTCAGTGATTCCACCAGCTGTGATTTCTGGGCTGATATAGGTTCATGAGACAGACAGGGAAATCTGTGAAGGAACTCTATTGAGAAGATCATGTATCCACCTAGATTCTACTTGCAGATGGACATTGGTCTAGTAGATTATTGTTACCAAGATTCACAGTGGCAAAATTTGTTGCATGTAATGAGGGCTGATGAACTATGTAGAGGAAGCTCTCACTGAGGAAACATAGCCTTGCTCTGTATAATTCTTTGAGTGGAGAGGTATTGAGTGTCTCCGTACCCAGCTGATACGAGACAAAACTGCATGACTTGATCTATTAATTTTATTACCTCTTTTTAAAGTAGGAAATATTGATAGATGCCAGTATATCATGAATTGAGATATACAACAATATGTACATGCAGGCAAGGATTTTTAGTGACTTCTCTTAAACTATTCCATATTTTTGAGTCAGAAGTCACGATTTCCAGTTAGCATAAAATAAAGAAAGTGACCTTTCCTCAACTTCTCAGAATTGCAGTTTCCTTGTTAATAAACATGTGATATTATTAGTAGCATTAAACAAATCTTATGTCACTTTAGATATAAAAGGACAAGCACCATGGAAACACTTGCATTTTAACACTAAAAATGCAGTAATGATAATAATAGATGATCCCAGAAGGGGTCTATGAGATACTCAGGATAAGACACTAATCACCCAATTTTAACCTTTCCCCAGAACTGAGCCCTTTGTAGTTTCTTTGCTAATTATGCTTTGCCTAAGTAATATAAACAACCCCCAACCAATGTGTTGCTACTACTAATTAGTTACATCTGGAACAAAGCGTTTGCAAATATAAGCCAACTCATACTTTCTAAATTATGGACCTTTTAAATTAGACTCTGAAAAATGAAGTTTTTATTAATGCATTAATGTGCAGCATTTAAAACATGAAAGTATTTTTCAAATTCTAAAAGCACCTAAGAATCCATGTGTAAGGATGATACAACTATGGTTTGAATGTTTGTATTTCTACAAAATTTGTATGTTAAAATCTAATCACCAAGGTTATTGTGTTGGAAGATGGGAACTTTGGGAGGATTAAAGTGTTATTTATGAGACCCAAGAGAGCTCCCACATCCCTTCCACTATCTGAGGATACAGTAAAAAACGTGCAATCTGTGATCCAGAGCACAGTATTCACCAGACACTGAATTTATTGGCACCTTGGAGTTTCCAGTGCCTAGAACTGTAAGTTAATTTCTGTTGTTTGTAAGTCACTCAGGTTATGGTTATTTATTATAGTAGTCTGATCTGACCAGGACTAGCACTTTTAGTTTCATGTATTTATACTGTTTAAAAATATCTGTAAATATTCAATCAACTGACCATGACCCAGGTCTCTGTATTGAGGGATTTCTTTTCCTATATGAGTCTCCAGACCTCTTAAAGCATGCACATTGTAGATTGAACTGGAAAAACTAAATGTGTACTATTTATCCAGCCACTGTGACTTTGTGGTACCTTCCGTATTGGTACCAGCTGAGCAGCTCCTGCTAATGTATCATTATTGGGTAAAGAAACCTCTGACCTGCTGACATTATGGTCTAGCAACTGTATTGCCATTCCACTTTTCATCATTTACAAAAACTGTAATATTTCTAATTCCACCATCCTTCAATTAATGTGGTAGTAAAGAATCATTTTCAACTCAAAGCTGATACCTAACACTGCAAATATAAGACTTGAATCAAATTGAATTACAGTAGTTAGTAATTGCGGTACAGACCCTCACTGGTCTATACTGGAGCACTTTTTCCAGCTCTGTATGAATTTTAATATATTTAATGTGAGAAGTATGTGGCCTCCTCTAAATAAATAAGTTTGATCTAGCTGATGCCTAACATGCTTTTTTAGAGACTAGAAATACACTGGACCCTCTCCCTACTATAGTGAGACAGACAGTAAGAAGGTAGAAAAATAAGTAAGATAGCATCTGGTCATAAAAATTATCCAAAAATATTTAGAAAGTGTGTGATAACTAATGTGTATTATCAACTTGATTAATTTGGGAGCCATCTAGGGGATTAGCAAAGCACACTTTTGAGTGTGTCTTGGAGGGTCATGAAGGGAAGACCTTGGGGACTAGCTGGCCCCTGTTCTCTCCCTCTCGCGCACTGTTCCCCGATCCGTTTCCGTGCTGTATTCCTCTACCACACACTTGTCACATTTCTGCTTTGGTGTCAGCCAGCTATGTTCTGAACCCTCTGAATGTGGCAATGAACATCTGACAAGAGGGTGATGAAGAGATAGAGGGAGAAGGAGAGGAAAAGGGGAGATGGAGGAGAGGAGAGAAAGCAGGAAGACTGAATGACTTCTTCAATAGAAGAAAGGGGAGCTTTGGAAGAAATGAGATCAGGAAAGTAACACCTAAAGGTCAGAATATGAAGTTTAGATTTTTGTAGACATGATCTACATAATGAGGTTGCTTTTGCAAAAAAACTTACGTACATTTAAATTATTTAGATATTTTTTGTATTTGAATTATTTTTTGTGTCCCAAGATGGAAATTCTCTCTGTATCACTGAAAAATAAAATATTAATGAGAATTTCTCAACATTTTCTTAACAAGAGACTGTAATATAAATAACTCACTTTAAACAGAAAAAAAATAAAGATTTATACTAAATCCAACAGTAAATATCTCTGTGAAGAGTTGCAAAATGACTAATTCCTGGAAATATATTATTAGTGTAAAATAAATAGTTCTTATTTTTAAATATTACTAGCCATTGATAAGCAGAATAGTCATAAGGTTGAAAAGTATAAATTTGAATACTTACAATATTAAGAATATTATCATGGTTAGAAGGTATGGAGAAGCAGTGAGATTTACAGAATAAGGGCAGTAAACGCTAAATACACACACAAGAAATGTTAAAAAATGTTCAGTCTCACTAGGAATCAGATATGTGACATTAAACCACAGTGATCTAACATCTTGCACTCATATCTGCAGAAACTATATCTATGACAGTAGCAAGTGCTGCTGAGGATTGTAATGAGATCTTTCACTGACTGCTTGTGAGAATATAACTTTGTACAAGATTCTGAAGAACAACATGGCATGTCTAGTAAAGTTTTAAAAAAAATATCTTCTATCCCTGTCATTCCACTGGTAAATGTGAATATGTGCCTAGAGACACATGAGCAACAATGTTCATAACTGCTGCAAACATTTGGAAACAAATGTTTACTCCCAGGAGGATGCACAAAAAAGATGTGTTCATTCTGTGGGACATGATAAAAAAGAGTCAAAATAAATGAACTGACACTCTATGTACATAATATATATAATATATAATATATATGATATATCTATTGTGTATATTATATATCCGTGTATCTACTCTCATATACACAACATTATATTAATAAATATAGCTTTGGAAAATATATGATAAAAATTATGGAAGTCTTTAGGATATACATAACAGATACATATTGATCAAAGTTACATGTAAGTGGCATAATGCATGGAAATCAATTTGTCAGATGAATCATAAAGTTACAATGTCTGTTTTTTAAGCATCAACTTCTGCCAATTTGTTAATGACTTTGTTAAGCTAAATTTTACATATAGATACCAACAGAGAGTAGAGCCAGATCTGTTCATTTATATTCACTAATAGCTTAAGAATATTTTTCATTAATTTTAATTTCAAAAGCTCCTATTACTTGAAGAGGTACAGCAAAAACCTTCAAATCATAAGTTTATGAATCAGAAGTTTGTCAACCTCTATTACACATTTCATTTAAGAAATTAAAGTGCTGTCTAGGTCTTTCTTTTTTTTCAGTATGATTCTCATAGCTATTGACTGTATCTGTAGGGAAAAAAACTCACTAAAAAACCTTACCAAAAAAAAAAAAAAAAAAAACCTTACCAGACAATTTCGTAATTAACACAATTCATTATGATCCTTGGTATTATAATTTACTTTTTTATTAAAAATTTCAAAAATTTTGCTTTTCTTCAAAAACTACAGAAATGTCTGCATGAAAATAATTTTTCTTATTGTTTTATTAACTGCTTGATAATGGAATCTAATTTTTGCTGAAAATAACCAAAGTTTTCAAACACTGCCTATGTAATTTTTTTCTGTCCATAGAAGACCAGCATCTCTGATCATTCTTTCTGGAATTTTCTTCTTCAAAATATGATCTCTTTACTATGCAATATCAATTTCATTGCATTTTGTTGCAGCCACAATTAATTCCTTTTTTTTTTTTTTTTTTTTTTTTTTTTTTTTTTTTTTTTTTTTTTTTTTTTTTTTTTTTTTTTTTTTTTTTTTTTTTTTTTTTTTTTTTTTTTTTTTTTTTTTTTTTTTTTTTTTTTTTTTTTTTT
>RJWM01002019.1:74922-113698 GCA_004363535.1 Dasyprocta punctata | reverse complement strand
CCTACCTCAGCCTCCGGAGTGCTGGGATTAAAGGCGTGCGCCACCACGCCCGGCTTTTGGGAAATATTTTTAAAAGCTTGTGTTTCATTGTATTTTATTAAAGATAAATTCATGAAAATAATTAATCTTTGAACTAAAATTTCCATGTACCAAACAAAATATTGGTCCTTACTATTGGCATTTTCTCACTGTTTCATGTTTTAATTGCAATTGAAGTTCAAAATGATTGTAGAATTACAGAGCTAGAACAATTGAAGTTCATGGTTTTACCATTTTTGGCTGTGCTCATTTTCTCTTTTAGGTCTACTCTTTAATGCAAATGCATATTTTCCATGGGATGTGAAGACAAGAACTCTGTACATAGTGAGCTTCTATGATTTCAAGATTTTTCAAACTTATTCTTTACAACTTCATATGCTAAGTTTCTTGGAATAGCTATTGTATAGACTAAATTTACTGTGCTGGGACAAAATACTTAATACAACACAAAAAAAAGAGGGAGAATTCAGAGGGTTCAGTCCATGGTTGACTGGTTCCAAGTTAAGAATATTATGGCAGAAGGTGATATGGAGAAAAACTGCTCATCTCATGGTGAGCACGGGTGAGAAAGGGGCCAGGGACCAGATATAGTCCTCAAGGCTATGCCTTAGTAACCCACCCAGACACACATAGAAGTATGTTTTACTACTTGCCTAGGAAGTTCTCAAGCCAATCAAGATTATCTATCACAGCTATCAAGTGAGACTGCAACTCATAAGAAGGAGAGGCAGTAAAAATATGATCCTTTGCAGTTCACATATAGATGCTTAAATTTTATGTTAACAGAATTTAGGGCAACAAATTATATTTTAGAAATTGAGTACTTTAACACCAAAGTAGCTTAGAATCACACAGTTGTGGAACTAATAAAAAGCAGAGGGGCATTTAATGAATCTTCTGTTGTTTGAAAATTCCACATGACAATGACCTATTGCCTGCACCAGGTGATACCCCACCCGTCCCCTGAACACCACTAGTCTGTGACCAGCAAACTCGCCTTGTGCTTTTCTGTTTTTGCACAAGTCCTTGTTTTTCCTGATCTCTCTGTCCAGACTGTTCACTTTCTCAAAATCTACTTTTAATTCCCTTCCTGCACTAAACCTTGAACACAATGAAAGGAGTTTGTTCTCTCATGCTGGGTCTCATGAGAAAATACATCCCCTCATACACTCCTGGGTACTAAGTGGTACCTGGAATTGCCTTGCATTCATAAGGGATCACATTAGAAATTTGCAGGGATGATCACTGTATTTTCACAGAATTTTTGAAAACCTTATTAATTAGGTGAAAGACAAAAGTAAAGAGAGAAAGATCTTAATTTACATAGACTTTGTATTTAGAAGGAATCAGTAAGGCACCTTTCAGCAAGTCAAAAATCACCAGGAGAAAGACTCAGGCTGCAGAGTCACTAGCCTCCACATGGAGAGTAATCCTTAGTATCTGACTGGATCAGGGATCAATTGTAACCAGTGTTGGTATACCTGCGATGATATACCCTGTTAACTAGCTGATACTGAAGCTGACAGCCCTTGCATTAAAAATGGGAGCCACTTTCTCAGGGGACTTGATATTTTCTATGGAATGTAACAACCCTAAGATCTTAGGGCATCTTCTTCACAGTCCGTTCTTGTTCAAAGTGACCTAGAATTATACAGCAAAGATCTTGTCCTAGACCTTTTATGCTAGTAAATAAATAATAGAATAAAATGATGAATGAGAAAAGCTTCATAAACCATGGAGTGTCACATGAACATAAGACACCTACTTTTTACAGTAAGGGTGGTGGTTTGGTAAAATATTATTTTTTATGTTTTGGATTGAAGAATAAGGATGGTGGGTGGTGGCAGGAGAATGGATTGTATAGTGTAATTTTTCAAAGGAATGATTTCAATAGATGCGTTTATTCCAACTCAATCATGGTGTGAAACTCCTCTGGACACGACCCTTCTATCAGAGACAGTGCCCACTGCTTCATCAAGGTCCCCAAAGGAGTTTTAAAACGTGCAAAAATGGCCTCAGGAAGTGAGAAGGGGAAATTAAATTTAGTTTTGCTTGTAAATAAGAAATATACTGAATCCAAACACATATGCTGTCTGCTAAACTCTCTGCAGATTAGTATCATCAGAAAGTTGAATTTGTTAGTTCCAGATCAAGGAACGACTTCTATCCCATCTGTTTCTTTGCAAAATTTGGGGCCCTGTTACCCACTTCCTGAGAACATCCCTGTTTATTACCATTTTAATAATTTTCTTCTTTGTGGAGCACAACTCACCAGAGAGCTCCTTGCTTCAGTGCAGACACTGAGGGTTTCTAGAACCCACTGTGGGGGATGCAGTGGCTGCTTCCCAGGGAAGAGAATTGTGCTTCCTGAATAGTGTAGAGGAAATAACACGCATAATTTCCGTAGAAGAAACAGTACTGAAACCAACACTTCCCTTGTGCAAAAAAAGCAGCAGGGGACTAGGCTTAGGGGTGCATGCCTGTATCCCCAGCACTCACCTATTTTCTCGAATAAATAAACAATAAACGAACAAATAAATAAAGGCTGGGGATAGAGTTCCATAAAAAAGGCCCAGGGATCAGTCCTCAATACTGAAAGGAAACAAAACAAAACAAAACAAAACAAAAACAAACAAACAAAAAACAGCAGCCCGGGGAACACATTACTGTAGCTTCAAACAACTTTCTCCCCAGCAGCTGTTCCAGCGGCCAAGGGGACTGACTACCCTAAGCAAGGCACTAAGGAGGGGGTTGCCCTTGGCCACCTGCGCAGGTGCAGCGGGGGTCCTCCGGTTTCCTCTGCGCTCAGTTTAGCGCTAGCACCAGGATCCGGGCTGAGCAGACAAAACTGGCAGGTGAAAGCGAACAGCTGCACGGGGATCAGGCCAAGCTCCGACCCCCCGCCCCCGCGCTGTTTCTCCGCTGCCGCTACCCACACTGTAATGAGTCTCTCCTGTGTGGCTCAACGTTCTGATTAGACCAGGCTGCTCTTGCAGAAGGAGTGCGAGGTCCGCAGGGCAGGTGATTTAGTGCAGCTGAGTCAGAGGCCAGGGTCAAAGATACTATGTGTTCGCCCAGCAAAGGCCCCGCGGAAGAGCTCAGACAGAGCTCGGATGTCAGAAAGCTGTTTCCCTTTTCACTGTCACCTTCTGTCCGTCTGTACTTCTTCCATTAAACTGATGTGGCCTGCAACTTTCTTTTTTCTCCCCAAGAGTCTGTAGCTCACCTCATGCCTTATATGTTCCAGTACTGAATTGTCGGGACCAGGTCACTACTGGTCCAGATTTATTTACTCAGATTTGTTAGGAAATAACCAAGTAGCCTTCACAGCTTACACTTGAAGATGGTAATATTTATGAAAATATTACTTTTTTTTCGTTTCAAGGAGCCTCCCAATATGTGACTTAAACCTGTAAGATGGCACAGACCCATAATCCCAGCACTCTGGGAGGCTGAGGCAGGAGGATCGCAAGTTCAAGCTCAGGCTGGACAATCTAGCAAGGTCCCATCTCAAAAACGAACAAACAAACAAACAAACCATAATAAAAGATTTGGGACTGTGACTTAATGAGAAGACCCTGGGTTCAGCACTTTGTACTGAAAAAAAAAAATAAATAAATAAATGACTCTGTCTGAGCTCAAAGATCAGTTATTTGCTGTACCTGTAAACCACAACACCACATTTGCCTGACAACAAATGGGCCTTTTCTCAGCCCCAGACAGCTCCTGTTTAGCTCTCCTCAGCGCTAAACATTCAAAGACCCCTGACCTTTCTGCCCCAGGCCCTGGAACCCTGCTTCTCTGCTTTTCTCTTTTGGGTTTGATTCTCAAATATACACCTGAGCAAGATTTTTCAGAATGTGTACAATGTAAGGATAAATAAGGAGGCAGAGTAAAAATGGGCAAATTTACTTGTATTAATAAAATTCATGACTTTTCAAGGCATCTGTCTCGAAAGACCAGAGATGATTTTACTTCCTCACTGAATTTAATTTTAATTCCACCTGTGTAAGTGGCTAGGTGAGTGCTAAGTAAATTAAAGATGGTATTGGACAATATTGTGTCCTAGCTGTGTGACTGCTGGTACAAACTCTGCAGAAGATGGACTGAAAAAATATATATATATCATATTTATTTTAGTAGTGCAGAGGCCTTATTTGACACACTCACTGAAAATTGATATAAATTTAGATATCAAATTTCAAAATGAAGCATTTCTCAGAAAGACACTTTGCATATGAGATAATCTATGTGCCCTTCTGTCACAGCAGTGTAGTTTGTCATACCAAATGGCTGGGTACAATTTAAACATCCAAAAGTGATGGTCTAAAGAAACTATACTCTGCCTTTCCAACAGAAGGGCAAGCAGCTATGGAAACAAACACAGAAGGAAATTCTCTAGGATTAATATGGTTGCTTTAGACCCTTTTGTGGTTGCTGGGACAAAATACCATCTGCAAATTAAGGAGGAGAGGTTTATTTTGGCTCAGTTTGTAGATGTTTCAGTCCACAGTCCCTTCTCTGATTCTGAGGCAGGACAGCCTGGCAGCAAAGCATGGCAGAGGGGAATTGTCATGGCACAGTGTTCAAGGGCAGGGCTGGGAGACAAACTCTTCCAGGCCATACCCTCAGCGACCATCTCATCAGACCAGGACCTATGTCCTTACAGCAAGTCAGTTCTAAGGCCCTATAATCCAAAATCCCTGCCTATGAAAGCTTGAGGCTCTTGGGGGACATCTAGATATAAACCATAAAATGGTACAACTTCTATACTACTGACCTGGCAGCCATATATATAAGTTTCACCATCATCACGACGATAAAAGATCTTTTCTCCTTCTGTGGGCTGCAGGAAGCTCTCCTCTGGACCTGCACTCCTTATCTCTTTCCTTCAGATCCTCTCCTTCGTGCTTTTCAACCCCCCAAGGAATGGAACAGAGGCCCGTTAGAGGTAGAGATACTTCTAAAAGTTCTGATCAGAAAGTGGAATGTTGCTTCTACTTAGGTTCTGCACAGAAAATACAGTCCCATGCCCATACCCAGAAAACTGGAAGGACCTGCTGAGAATTCCAGGTGCTGCTGCTTGTAATGGAAAGGAGAGTGGGATGTGCTAGAGACTGCGGTCATTTCACTCAGTTAATGTTACATGGAAAAAGCAAGGTGTGCACTGTTACGCTATGTCACTATTCATGATGGGTGCCATGCAGATTTGTATTTGCTTGCATGTGCACTGAAACAACTAGTAGCCATGGTTATGAATGAAGGGGGTTCTGTGAGTAAACCAATAGGAGATGAGGCAGAAGAGAAAACTTTATGGTATACTTCTAATACTTGTTTGATGAGCTAATTGGATTAACTATTCTTGATTCTTTTGACTTTGGGGAAGAGCAAGAAGTTACATGGTGCCACATCCAGTGAATGACACACTATCATGTTTTATTTAGCAGAAATTATCATGAAAGAAAAACTGCACACTGTGACTGGAAGTGGCAAAGACAATGATATAAATGTGTTTAAAGGGAGAGGGAGTATTTTGAGGGAGGTTAATGGAAATGTGTCATTTACTGTAATAAAGTTTTTGACTTAAACATTCACTGTATTTTGTGATCATACCACCTATGAAAATTTCTTGAGCAGCTCAACAAGGGAGTGTATGTGTGGTGGGTACTGTCAGCCCTCTGAGAAGTGCTTAACTCTGTGTTTATGCAGGAATCCACTAAGATCTTCTATGAATGACCGCAACTTGCCTCCTCAAGGGGTGACCTAACTCTTGGGGGAGACAAATACTGAAATTATGGTTATGGGTCATAAGTTCTATGGTAAAGGTACTGAACTTTGATTAGTAGATATTTTCAGGTCCAGGAACCTATAAAATTTAAAATGTAACATAATATAAAATTGTCATTGTTTATTTTGTCAAGAAAATCCTTAAATAAAATCTACTATTTACTGTTACCAGCATTTCATACAACAAGGGTTACTGTAAGGCCCGGATATATCTGAAAGCACATGATCCCAAAAGAGGAACATAGTTCCTTATAGTTTTAGATTCAAATGCAGAAAATCTTTACCTTAAAATTTTGTGGCATTTTATAATATGCATTTTTTTCCTTAACACTAGTTTGTCATTTTGTTCTCAATTTTGAAACCTGTATTCAACAGTGCAAGAGATGGAATGAATCTTGAGTGTTCAATTTTTTCCAGAGACGTATTTATCACCATCATTTTAGAAAATGTTTCATGTAGGTTTAAGGGTGAAAAATGAAGCAATATTCCTAATGCTATTCAGCAGATTCAGCACACAGATTTCAAGTAAATTGGCATAAATTAAGTCTTAGTTCCTGTAACTACTTTTGCCTTACAGATCTGACACTTGTCCATGGAGAACTGTGTACGATAGTGGCCCTGGCTATCCCTGTTAGGTGGCCACTGAACTCAGGCTGCAGGCGCTGAGACATGGAGAATTCATGGTTTTTTTCCAGGGGGATTTATAAGTGTCTTGTCCCTACACAACCCTACTCTGGAGCCACTGGAAACATGTGGCACGTTTTTGTTTTGTTTTGTGGCACTGGGGATTGAACTCACAACCTCATGCCTGTCAGACAGGTGCTTAAGTCACTGAGCCAAACTCCCAGCCCTGGTTTTTTGAGGCAGGGTCACACTGTGTAGCTCAGGCTGGCCTTGCGCTCAAGTTGTAGCCCAAGCTGGCCTCAAACTCACAACGCTCCTCCTACCTCAACCTCCCGAATGCTGGGATTAAAGGTGTGCGCCACCACACCTGGCTATGGCATATTCTTGACTTTACTCTAAGAACTAAAGGTTGATTTCAAGGGAATTGTTTATTTCAAGTCTGCAAATTTTCTCAGACCTCAGAGCAGGTTGCTCATGCCAACTGTTCTCCAGTGCCCAGGCAGCATCATGCTGAAATGTGATGTGGTGGCTATCAGTCTAACTCTCTTGAGAAATGTGGGGGCAAACAGATCTTTAATTCCTTGTTTTCTTACCCTTCTCTAAAATGGTGACCCTCTCCTATATACTAATTCCCCCAATACTCAGAACTTTTCACTCCACTTCAAGATCTCATCACTCCTTTCCTCTAGGTATCAGTCAGCTTTCCTACTACTGAGACAAAATATCTGATATTCATAACTTAAAGGATGAGAGATTAATTTGATTCATGGTTTCAGGGGATTCAGTACGTGATTGACTGGGTCCAAAACAGAAATATCCTGGCAGAAGGACACAGTAGAGCAGAACTGCCTACTTTATGGTAACTGGGAAGCAGAAAACAGAAAGAGTTAGAAAGAAAAGGACTGGGAACCACAGAGAGTCCCCAAGGTCATGCCCCATGACCCAAGGAGACATACCCAAAAGTGATCATTACTAGCATAGGAATCTTTCAAACTGATCAAACTGAAAATTGGGCTTAGCTACCACACCCCATTGTATTTTAACTTGGAAAATTTATTCCATTGTATTTGATTGAAATTCACAACTTTTTTTCTTACAAGTCTTCCTATGCCTGTGACTTTTCTCCTTTATTTTCTCAGTGAAGGGACTTACATTAGCATATTTTTCTAATTATGAAACAAGTTTACATTGTGGAATCAACCAAATATGGTATGGAATTCAGAATATGTATTATATAATACAGATAAATACTCTCTTTAATGCAGCCATGGCCAGACATGGTGGCACATGCCTGTAATCCCAGAATTCCAGGAGGCAGAGGGAGGAGGGTCACAAGTTGGAGCCCAGTCTAGGCAACTTAGTGAGATACTACCTCAAAATGAAAAATAAACAAAAATCAATCAAAGAAGGAAGGAAAGAAAGAGAGAAAGAGAAAGAGAGAAAGGAAAAGAAGAAAGAAAGAAAGAAAGAAAAACAAAGAGAGAAAGAAAAAGAGGAAGAGAAAAAAAGAAGAAAGGAAAGAAAGAAAGGGCTATGAATGTAACTTAACACGATAGTCCTGAGGTCAGTTCCCTGTAACAGATACCCCCCACATACACACACGCTTAATGCCTCCATACTTATAAGTGGAAATATTTTATAATTTCCTTTATTTCTACTCTTCCTTTGTTATTATATTTTACAAATTAAATTGCCATAGAAGGAAGAATGGAGAAGTCACATGTACTTTCTACTTCTTCAAATTTTGTGCAACTTTTGAGACAGGTTTTCCTTGAATGTCTGTTAAAAATTCCTTGTATAACTTTTTCAGCTATTTTAGGGATTTTTTTTTTCTGGAGGGGGAGAATTTTTTAACTACAGATTGAATTTCTTTAATAGTCATACTTTCTTTCTCTTTTTGAGCCAGTTTTGGCAACTTGTTTCTAGAAATTCTCCAGTTTATATAGTGCCAAGGTTAGATATGATTTGTACTGGTCCCTGAAACTTCATGTGTTGAAATTTAACTCCTATGCTGAGGCACACAGTGGGGAGAAACTCAACGTGTCTCTGGTATTCAGAGATGAGGTCCTTGTAAGGTAATTAGGCTAGGTAAGGTCATTAAGATGGAGCCCTACAGTGAAATGATGGTGACTTGATAAGAAGGAGAAAGGACAGATGCATTCATATACACATGTTCCTTTTTTCTTTCATGTGATGTTCTGCATGACCTCAGGATGCTGCCAGCAAGAAGAGCATCACCAGATGGAGTCCTTGACCTTGCCTCTCCCCAAACTTCCTTTTTTTAGTATTCAGTACAAACTTCCTTTTCTTGTAACCCTTTTTTATAAGCTTAGCCTGTCTCAGATATTTTGTCATAGTAATAAAGATAGACTAATATAACCTAAATAAGTGTTGATAAGATTCTTTATACATATTTTAATATTAGCTATATTATTTTTATATTTCAGATATTCATCGATTTCTGTTTTGTTCTGTTAATGATTTTCATTTCCAAGGATTTGATACTTCTAGGTTTTTTTGAAATCAACTTTTGGCTCTGATAATTCTTTCTATATATATTTGTTTTTTATCGTATCAATTTCTTATGCTTATTTCTGCCTTTTACTTTCTAAGGGTTTGTTTAAAAAATTAAGTTGGATACTTAGCTCATTTGTTTCTTCCTGTCCTTTTTCTTAATAAAAGCATTTAAAGATATGAGTGTTCATCAATTTCCTTAGTTAGATCCCATAGGTCTTAATTAGCATTGTTATTAATATTCAGTTCTAATTGTTTTTAATTTTTAATTATGCCTTTTAGTCTTCTTTAATTAGACAGAGTTTCTCAGTCTTTCTTTTTCTTTCTTGACCTTACGTTTCCAAAGATAGAACCCACTTACTTTTTGGACTTCCCCTTAATCTGGGGTTTGCTGTGATCCTTTCTTTTCCTGAGGTGTTCTATATTTAAGCCACAATTTTCTGTTCATATTATATTGCTTCCCTCTTTTGATTTGCTGGATTCTTGAATGGAAACTTTGCTGAGGATTAGTGTTCTTCAGTAGTTCTGGGAACTTACCAGTTAGTATCTCTTCAGGTGTTTCCTTTTTCTATTTGTCTATCATCTTCTGGATCTATGATTACACATGTATTAGAGTCTGTCTTTATTTTCATATTTTCTACCTCTTTATGGTGCATTTTGAATGATTTTTTCTGATCTTCTACATCACTAATCTTTTCTTAAACTGTGTCTAATGTTCTGTTGGTGAAAATTACATTGTTGTGTGAGTTATTTTTGAGTTCGTTGTGTAATCATGCTGGCTCAAAACAGTAAGCATTTAGCTTTCTGACAGTTTTCTGCATTGGCTGTATCATCTACCTGGTCTAGGGTACTTCATCTGATTTCTGTACTCAGCTGGCAATCTCAGACACTTAAGACCCTCTCATACCCATGTCTAGAGAGTGGTTTGGTATTAGCTGGAGTATGTGGATTACTTGAATGTGTTCCTTTCAGCATCAGGCAGGTTAGTCTGTGCCCTTTGATAGGACTGGAGGTACAGGGATTCCAGGAACATCAAGATTGCCCACCCCAATGTGTGAGCTCTTTCAAGTCTCTGATTAAATAATATTTACTCTTATTAATAAAATTTACTATTACTCTATGGACAAGGGAATATCAAAATCCAAACTCAGAGTCAGGGTAAAAAGGGACTATGAATGTGATAAGGAGATTTTTCTGGTCATTTTTGCAAATAATATTTCTCCTCACCCATGTTTACCCTCAATTTAGTTATCACATTTTCCTGGTATCTACAATTGTTTCTTTTTCAAATAACGTGTTTTTAAAGCATTGATTTTAATTTATACTTTCCTTCCTTTAAAAGCATTATTACATGTGTCGCACAATTTCAATATCTGATGGAGTGATCCAGTTAATTATAATTATACATAAATCTTACTTATGGCAATTTGTTTCCTTCTGAGATAAGTGCTCACTAAATTTGTGCTTGAGTCCCTTGCAACTTTACAGGGGTTCTTTGATCCCTAACTTTAATATGCTACTAGACATTTGTGTTTACTTCCACTGGATCTCTTAGAACATTTCCATGACAGATGAATTTCAAACTTTGTTGCATCCTCAGGAAGGATTCAGGAAGTTCCTAAATTCTCATGAAGATGGACATGTGGTTGATAATCTTTGGAGGATCAGACAGGCTCATTTTATAGCTAGAAACAGAATTCTACACCCAATCTTCATTTTAGTTCCTTAGAACTGTAGTGATGCTCTTGTAAGTTGAAGCATGACCTCCAAAAATTCATCTCTTGAATCCGTAACTCTCAGTGGGACTGCAGTTGGAGACAGACCCTTTAAAATGGCAATTAAGGTTAGATGAAGTTGTGGGGTTGAGTCTCATCCAAAGGGTTTATAAAAGCCGGATAAAATATTATGTGTAAGTGGGTACTCACGAAAGGTCCTATGAAGACACAGTGAGAAGCCAGTCATGTGGAAGGCAAGAAGAGCGGGAGGCGTCTTAGAAACTGAGCATGTTGGCATCTTGATCATGGATGCCTAGCCTCAAGAACTGTGAATAGTTTCTATTATTTAAATAACTCAGCCTGTGGTATTTTGTTATGCCATTCATTGCAAACTACTATTGTATTTTGGTACCATAGAGTTGGTGTCCTGGTGAAACAGATATCTCAAAGTGTGGATGTATCTTTGAAACAGTAATGGTAATAGGGTAGAAGTTTTAGGTGCATGTTTGAAAATGTTAAGTAAAGCAAACTAAACACACAAGCTTGTACATTATATGGTTTCCCTTATATGAAAAACTTAACAGGAAAGAGGAGAGTGAGAAAGGAAGCAGAAAAATATGAGTAATTATATTCTAAGTATGTTTCTGTTGTTGGTCTCTGGTTTCACTCTAATACGGTATGGCAGTTCACTTTGCAGGATATACATTTCTTTGGACATATTAGGTTCTTTGTTGTTGTTATGAGTATGGTCTATTTTGAAGAAAAGGAAAGGAAATAAATTCCTAGAGTGTGAAAGTCTAAGGGATAAATAGTGGCTCAGTGGTTGCCTAGATTTAGGGGGAGGAGATGGGAGATGATAGCTAGTAGTTAGAGCGTTTTGATTTGAGTTAGCAAAAATGACCTAAGTTTGATTATGGTCACAGTTATACACCTCTGTTAATGTGCTAGAATCAATTGAATCTTGCATTTTTAAGTTTGTGGATTGGCTAGCAAGCAATTTTTAGTTAAATAAAATTTTCTTTTAAAAAGAAAATTACTTTGAATTGGTTGGTAGAAATATAGATGTTAAAGTTATTCTAAATAGGGGTCAGATGGAAATGAGGAATATATTATTGAAAAGAGAAGAAAGAGGATTCCTGCTGGAAGTTGGCAAACAATTTTGCTTTAGTGTGTTGTGGAGAGTAGAAATTGCTTAAGGTGAAACTGGACACTTCTGAGATTTCTAAATGAAATGCTGAGGTATAGTCTGGTTTGTCCTTATCACTTACAGTAGAACACAAAAGAAGTATAAATCAAGTGAGGAATGTACAAGGAAAAAGGAAGCCAAATTTAAGGTTTTAAAAAATCTTAAATCTAGCCATATTGCAAAAAAAAAAGCAAAGGAAACAAAAATAAAAGAAAAACAAATAATAATAACAACAATAACAAAGTGAGAAAGCATATGTTGGAAAGAAAATCAATAGTTTTCTTGAAAAATTATGTGATATATGGATTTTGGGTGTAAGTCAAGAAGTCCAGCAGCCATTTAGTCAAAAGCCAGTAGTGGAGATGGTATGGCACCAGTAGAAACATGGCCCCTTGGACTAGAACAGACAGAGAGGAGGTGCAATAAAGGAACGTCCATCCCTGGAAGCAAGCATTACTATGATTCCAAAACCAGAGAAGGACCCAACTAAGAAAAAAGTATTACAGGCCAATCTTCCTAATGAACATTGATGCAAAAATCCTCAATAAGATACTGGTGGACAGACTGCAGCAAATCGTCAAAAAGATTGCACACCATGATCAAGTGGGATTCATCACAGGGATGCAGGGATGATTCAACATACATAAATCCATAAATGTAGTACATCATATTAACAGAGCCAAGAGTAAAAATCATACGATTATCTCAATAGATGTAGGAAAATATTTTGACAAAGTCCATCACCCATTCATGATAAAAACTCTACAGAAAATTGGAATAGATGATCTCTATCTCAATCTGATAAAAGCCATCTATGACAAACCAACAGCCAGCATCATACTAAATGGACAAAAACTGAAAGCTTTTACTCTAAAATCAGGAACAAGACAAGGATATCCACTGTTTCCACTCTTACTTAACATAATCCAGGAAACTTTATCCAGAGTAATTAGACAAGAGAAGGAAATAAAAGGAATAAGGATAGGAAAGGAAGAAGTTAAACTATCATTATTTGCAGATGACATGATACTCTTCTATGAAAATCCCAAAAACTCTATCAAAAGACTTCTAGAGTTAATAAGCAGATTTAGTAATGTAGCTGGTTACAAAGTCAATGTTCAAAAATCAATAGCCTTCTTGTACACAAATAACAAACTCACTGAGAGAGAAATCAGGGAAACAATACCTTTTACAATAGCATCCAAAAAAATGAGATACTTAGGAATCAATCTAACGAAAGATGTAAAAGACTTCTATATTGAAGACTATAGTACTCTGAAAAAGGAGATTAAAGAAGATGCTAGTGAGAGATATCCCACGCTCTTGGGTAGGAAGAATCAATATATTGAAAATGACCATACTTCCAAAACTGTTATACAGATTCAGTGCAATCCCAATCAAAATTCCAATAGCATATCTTAGAGAATTAGATAAAACAATCCTAAAATTCATCTAGAACCAGATGAGACCTAGAATAGCAAAGGCAATCCTGGGCAACAAAGACAAGACAGGGAGCATCACAATTCCTGACTTGAAATTATACAATAAAGTCACTGTGACAAAAGCAGTGTGGTACTGGCAAAAACAGAACAACAGCAAGAACAACAACAGCAAAACAAACCCAAAGATTAACGGAAAAGATTAGAAGATGCAGAAACAACTGCAGACACATTAAGCTACCTTATCTTTGACAAAGGTGCCAAACACATTCATTGGAAGAAAGATAACCTCTTTAATAAATGATATTGAAAGAACTGGCTTTCCACATACCGAAGATTAAAACTGGACCCATATCTTTCATCATGTACTAAGTTAAAATCTAAATGGATTAAAGAACACAGCATTAAAACAGAAACATTAAATTTCCTGGAAGATACAGCAGGTAAAACTCTTGAAGACATTGGCGTAGGCAAAGACTTTACAAATAAAAGCCAGACTGCACAGGAATTATTGCAAAGAATCAATAAAAAGGATCTTATCCTATTGAAAAGCTTTTGCACAGCAGAGAAACCACCAACAGAGTGAAGAGACAACTCAGAATGTGGGAGAAAATGTTTGCCAGCTGTCCCTCAGATATAGGATTACTATTGAGAATGTATAAAGAACTTAAAAAAACATCAGTCCTCCCAGATTTAAAGACCCAATCCAAAAATGGGCATCTGAGATGAACATACACTTTTCAGATGAAGAAGTACAAACAGCAAAAAAATACGTGAAAAAATGTTCAACGGCACTGGTCATTCGAGAGATGCAAATTAAAACAGCACTAAGATTCCACCTCACCCCAGAAAGAATGATTAGTATTAAGAAGTCAACCAGTAACAAGTGCTAGAGGGGCTGTGGAGAAAAATGAACCCTTCTGCACTGTTGTGGGAATGCAGATTGGTGCAACCACTGTGGAAGTCATTGTGGAGATTCCTCAAAAACTAGGATTGGAAGTTTCATTTGACCCAGCTATTCCCCTTCTGAGTAT
The DNA here is from genome assembly GCA_004363535.1 of Dasyprocta punctata. Lineage (NCBI taxonomy): Eukaryota > Metazoa > Chordata > Mammalia > Rodentia > Dasyproctidae > Dasyprocta > Dasyprocta punctata. Next base: position 99,360 of record RJWM01002019.1, on the reverse strand, counting down.
CTTCCCAAAAGAATTAAAAATATCATACCACAGTGATATATGTTCACCTATGTTTATCACAGTGCAGTTCATGACAGCCAGATCCTGGAAACAACCTAAATGCCCATTTACTGAGGAACAGATGAAAAAGATGTGGTATTTCTATTTAATGGAATACTACTCAGCTATAAAGAATGATAAACTGGACATTTTCATACTTAAACCGATGTTTCTTGAAAATATGCTTATCAGTGAAATAAATAAGCCACACATATGTAAGCATCATATCATTGCACTTGTGTGACAAACTGAAGGAAAAACTATGTATATGAATATGTATATATATATGTATATGTATATGTATATAAAAATAAGATAGTTAAAAAAGAATTTATTGAGACTTTGATAGATGTTGAGGTGACTCTATAGATAAGTTTAGGAGAATAAATGTTTTGTTTTTTGTCCAATTCACATATATAGTCTCTCTTCACTTATTTAGGTTGCATCTGAGTTACATTTTTACCTTTTGGAAATGCCAGGTTTATCCTATGTTGGTACTGTCATTGCACTGTGGAAGCATATAACTTGTCTGTTTCCACAGATTAATCACTGGAGAGGAACAAGGCCTCAAAATGAATCATACTTCTAGTCTTGCCAGTATTTTGTACAGATGACATTTAGATGAGATACTGGAGGGAGAATTGTTACTAGAATGGGTTAAGACTTTGGAACTGTTGAGCTGGCAGTGTTTGCATATAAGAAAATCATGAATTTTCGGATCCAGAGATCAAAGTGTTATGGAGTAAACTGTGTCCTCTTAAACATCATATGTTCAGACCTTAATCTTCAACATGTGACTAAATTTGGAGATAATACTTTAAAGAGGTAACTAGAGTTAAAAGAGAACATAACGGTTGGTGCCTAATCCAATAGGGTATTTTGCCTACTGGTCTTGGAAAATGTGAGAAAATAAACGTCATGTTTAACCACCCAGTTTATGACATTTTGTTATGGTAATCCTTCAAAAGTAATGTAAGTGTCTCCAGTACTGTCTGAAAATCTTTTTGTATAAACATATGTTTCTTTTCATTGCCAAAGTAGATCCTTCATAATTTTACTATTATCTTCTAGATCTCTGTGCCAAGACAGAAAAATGTTCAGTCTCCATATTGAGTACTTCTGTTTTTTTTTTTTTTTTTTTTTGAACAGGGATCGAACTCACAATCTCGCACCTGCCAGGGAGGCACTTAAGCCACTGAGCTAAATCCCCAGCCCTTGAGTACTTCTTTTTTCTCCATTCAATTTCCTTTTACACATAGCTTTAAGACTCAGTAAAATCACTATCTTGCTTGTTCCAAATATCTACTCACTCAGTAAACCCATTCCTTGGTCAGTGCAACATCCACTACTTCAAAACACTTGGCAGTGTACTACACTATTGGATTGATTGGTGACAGGTGGAAAATTCAACCACATTATAGAGCATTCTTCTCCATGTGTTTGTTCACTAAATTCCTCTTTATATTTATGTTTCTACATTATTTGTAATATACAACCTTACCTCCTACTTTGCAAAGAAAATAAAGCCTGTGTGAAAGAAAGTCTTTTATGGTCAAACCACCTTTCCAGTCTTCTTACCTATAAGGAATCCACCTCTTTCTCTCTCGTATTATTGGAAAATATGTATCAATACCAGGCAAAACAGTTTGTTCTATGTTTTGTATACCATCATATTGCTTTTTATCATTATGCAATTCATCCATATGTTTATTTATTCATTCATTTAAGAATTATCTATTTTTGTACCAGGAATTTTCCAGGCACAGAAAATACAACTGTATTTAAAATCCAGTCCCTGATCTTAAAGCCTCACGTTTTTTGGGAAGACATAAAGGAACCCATGGTTGATTATGATGTGAATGATCTTGTAGCAGCCCTGAAAAAGTGTCTGCAGAGGAAACAGAGTGTACTGACAGTCAGTTTGAGGAGACGCCCTAGAAGATCTGCCTAGGTTCCCCAGTCAGTGAATCAGCCGCGACACCAATCCAAAGTGAACTCGGTCTGCCTGATCCATCATAAACCTTCCCGGGATTTGTAGGAAGACCTAAAAGGAAAGACAAAGGTTTTATGCTAAAGTTGCTAGTTTCAGATGATCTGAGGCTGACTGCCTGCTTCAAATTAAGAATTACGGGACTGACGTAGAGAGCTGGAGAACTTCCAGCAATATATTTGGAGACTGTTGAGCCACTCTTGCAACAAATGTCTGTCAGTCTGTGTCTCCCTCTTCCTTTCTCCCTCTCTCTGCTTCCTTCCCTCTTGCTCTCTTTCTTTGCAAAATAAATGCCAAATAAGTGGGATTAAAATAAACAAACAAACAAACAAATGAAATAAATATAAAGCTTGGGATTTAGAAAAAAATGGTAATCTGAACACTTTGTACCATCTTAAAATCATACTGCAGGTGCATTTCTTTTAAAAAATGCTTTAAGCAGGTGAAAGATATATTAGATTTATGTTTTTAAAGATATCATACTATGATACAATCCTTATTTGAAGGAGCAAAACTAGAGGCAAATAAAATATTTCTATAAATCCATAACACAAATTGCTTAAGACCCGAAGTAATGACTAGTAATGGATATAAAGAGAAGAAACCTGCAACTTCATGACATTTTTGCACTGGGAAACAAAAGAAATAATTATACGACTCCCTGGTTTCTAACTGAAATTTCTAGATGAATTTTCCCTGATCAGTGAATATGTTTTAAGGGAAAGGAAAGAATTTGTTCAACTTTGCATATATTTAGCATGAAATATCTCCACGTATACAAGAAAGTAAGCCGTTGTTCAGTCTGCTCGAGGACAAAATGCTCACTGGAATTCTCTTAACTTTATCTTGTACTCTGTTTCTCTGTTTCTTTTCAACCAACAAGTGTGTTATGCTTACATATTTATATGTTAAATAAATATTTCTCTCAAATATATATCCCCTATTCAATATTTTCTTCCTCTCTCTTTCCAATACCATATAATTTTCTTAAAATCCTATTTTCTATTTTGCTTTTTTAAAATAAAAAAATACTGACTTCAATTTGTTAGCATATATTTTTATCTCCCAATTATTCTTCATGTGCAGTATGTGGGAATTTCCTTTCCCCACCACTATGACATTATTGATTTTGCAAGACTTTACTGCTCTGGAAACCTTAGATTCACAAGATGGTGTTAACTTCTTATTTAACTTCACTTTTCTAATGTTTGACACTGCAGACCATCCCTTTCTTTCTAACTCAGTTTGAAAAGTTCTGTCTCTGTGGTACTTGTCTCTCAAAGATGTTAATTCTCTCTCTCTCTCTCTCTCTCTCTCTCTCTCTCTCTCTCTCTCACTATCATCTTTTCTTTTAATTCTCTTTCAAGATTGCCTTTTGTTGGCCCTTGAAATGTGTCATCTTCTCTTGGTACATCCTTTTTATTACCTAAGTTATTTGCATTGCTTACAATATCTGCTGTTGTTAACTCTTAAATACAATCTTCCATTTCAGATGTCTTTCATTCTGAGTCACATTTATACTGTCTATAAGAAAAAAATACTACAAGCTCCAAACTGTACGTTAAAAATCTTCTCATCTTTCTTTTCCTACAGCCAAATTAGCTCTCTTAGCATCCTCTTCTCAATGAAAAGTTCCATCCACACAACTGTCCCCCTCAAGACTTTGAACCCACAATTGATGCCTCCTTTCTACTTCTCTACTCCCCAACAGTTCAGAAGTCCCTAAACCTCATTCTCTCAATCTTTTCAATGGCTCTCAATGGCTCTCTCTTCTACTTTTTCTCTTCTGCCTGTCAAAACCTTCAGAATTCAACTTCTCTCATCCCTGTGGTCACAGATTAGTAACTGGCCTTCCAACTACTAGTCTCAGTTACTTACCCCCTGAAACATTACTGCCACCTGGGTGAATTTCTTCAAGACATTTAGATCTTTTTATATTCTAGAAAAGTACACAAGGGTCCACTAGATCTGTGTATTGTCTTTCCCTGTGTAGTCTTGTCTTTTCCCAGTTTCCAGACTGAGTTCATGTTATGCTTACGCCAAACTATCTCCAGTTACCAGAATGGTCAAAGAGCTCCCCGACCTCTATTTACAAAATATGCCCCTTCATTCTGAATACTCACTGTCTCTTCACACCTGCTTTTTAAACCTAACTGGACTCTTGAGGTGCCCCAAGACTCAGCCCAGGACCCAGGCAGCAATCATGGGAATCTTTTCTGGGCTGGGCACCTGGCATGCCCTCCCCTTGGAGCACCTCACCAGTGAGCCAGTACCACATTGTTCTGCACTCACTTGTTCTATGCTCACTTGTCCCATCTTCTAACAAAGACATCTCACATGTTGGCACCCAGTGTTAAGCAGAATGTGTGGCATGGAAGAAGTGTGACCAATGGACTGCTGAATTAATGGGTGAATGAATATACTGTCCAAACCCCAAGCACAAAGCAACTGAGCAACAATCTTCCCATAAAATCTAGCAGCAACAAATCTGCACATCTGCCACACCACCATCAGCATCAATTGTCAAGCTCAGGACTCAGCTCTGTGGTTTCCAGTGAATTGACAGGTACCCATGGCCTTCCATCTCCAGGCAGCCCTGTGGACAGCTGCTGTGTGGTCCAGTGGAGACACTTCCTCCAGGCCCTTCCCTTGACCACTCACCACCTTCCACCCACTACTTCTGGTGGAATTTAGCCCATGCTTGTCCTTTGGCTCTTATGTGATTCTAACATATAGAATGTATATGTTTATTATGATTATTATATGAGGAGTGATCAAAATATACAGTGTAGGTTTAAATTAAAAAATTATTGCAGTAAAAGACACATTGCTCCTCAAAACACTGCCCCCTTGCTTTGAACACAGTTGTCCCATCCTTCTTGCCACTTTCTGAAGCAATTCTGAAAGTCCTCTTTCATATCTTTGTTAAGTGTGATTAAAAAACTATACAGTTAATGCTACTGCTGAGTACCATACAAAGGAAAAGCAGGGTCATAAAACTTCACATTCTGTACTTACTCATCTTATTTGCTGGACATAACACTGTATAATTTCTTGCCTTCCCTCGAAGTCAAAATGACAGCGAAAGATAAACATTTAGAATCAATTCAGGACACAAACCAACCACTAGAGCACAACTAAAGACAATCTAGAAAGAAATTTCCAGAAGTGCTTCAGAAAGCAAAAAGAACAATGCAATATATCTTGTTCAAAGCAAGGGGAAGTATTTTGAGGAGGATTAATAGCAATGTGCCTTTTTTTTTTTTTTTTTTTTTTTTTTTTTTTTTTTTTTTTTTTTTTTTTTTTTGCATCACCGGGGATCGAACTCACAGGCTTGCGCCTGCCAGACAGGAGCTTAAGCTGCTGAGCCAAACTCCCGGCCCTAGCAATGTGCCTTTTATTGTAATACATTTTGCCCCATCCAGGTACTAACCAGACCCAGCCCTGCTTAGCTTCTGAGATTAGGCAAAATCAGGAGTGTTCAGGGTGGTATGGCCATAGACTGTAATAACTTTTCTTAACCTTCTTTCTTTCTTTCTTTCTTTCTTTCTTTCTTTCTTTCTTTCTTTCTTTCTTTCTTTCTTTCTTTCTTTTTTTCTTTTTTGTACCAGGGGTTGAACTCACAACCTCACGCCTGCCAGGCAGGCGCTTAAGCCACTGAACAAAACCCCCAGCCCTTGTAATACATTTTCTAAAGTTTAAGTATTTTTCATAGCTTTCAATCACAGCTCATTTTTTATAATTGCTCACCCAATAGTATATTCATGTAGATATGAAGCATTGTCTCATTTACTATTGTATTACAAACACTAGAAAGATGCCTGCCCAGAAAATTTTCCACATGTATTTGTCGAGTAAATCAAGTGATCCAGAGACATGACTTAATTCTAATTACCCTGCTGGTTTTAGTGAAACCAGGTATAGTAGGTACCAGAAAAAAATCTCTCACCATTGCCAAATATTTTTTATCAAATAACCCTGACTTTGGGTATTGGAATTTTTGATGAAAATGGACAAATGAACATTTACTTTTAAAAAAATCAAGTAGTTATGCAAATTTTCCAGGAACTAAGTTATTGTAATAACCTAGTCTCCTTAGTGCTTCCTTTCCATCATTTTTCTATTGAGGTAGTTGGGTACTAATGGGATGAGATCTGATTTGAAGAGACCCTGGTTCCCTTAGCTGAGAATTACCAGCAGCATAAGAAAAGAGCAGGGATGAGAAGAAAGTTGATGCTAATGATGCAGACCTGAAGTACATGGGAGACTGAAAACCCTGAACTGCCGAATTATAAAACTTCCTTCCACCTCAACCATCATTAATTAGGTTTCTGTGCATTTTAAAATTGAAGTGTGCCATCCACATACCTCAAAAATGAGGTGGTTAAAGAGCAACACCATGAGCTCTGTCCCCAGCTCCTGCTGCCTGGTGAATTATTAATGAGTTTGCACAGAAAAACCTATGATATGTATCTCCCTGGAATTTATAAATACATGTGCATGTGTGAGTGTATGCAGCATACACACACATGTATGCCTGGATATACACACATACATGGATACTGTGCATGCATATATTTATGCACAGGTGTGTAGATATCTATATCCATGCTTGCATACATATATGCAACTGTGTATATATACATACAATGTATGCATGCGTGTAAATATGTTTGTGTTCACATGCATATACACATGCATATGTACATACACATAGATACCCATGAATTAATAGTTTTCCATTTTAAGATTGGTTTGATGCAAACAGTGACTCCTTCCCTAAAAGCGGTTCAAAAGTTCTTTCCAGAAGCCAAAGCATCTGGATGAGATAAAAAAGAAAATACAAAATCCAACTGAGAAATCAGCTTTGAGAACAACACTCAGTACACAGAAAGGTGTGGCACTATGTGACCTTCCACCGTCTCGTAACAAGAACAGCAGGTTGAATGGTGTAGTGGGTTCCCAAAAGATGCATTCACCTAGAACCTTGTAAAGTGAAACCTTATTTGAAATAAGGGTCCTTGCAGACCAAGGTAAAGATATTGAGATAGAATCATCTTGGATTAGGGTACGCCCTAAATGCCATGACTGTGACTATAAAAACAAAAGGAGGTAATTTCAGAGAGGGAGACATGGAAAAGACACAGGCAGGGACTGGGGTGGTGCAGCTGCCTGCCAAGGAGCATCAGGAATCCTCAGTGGCTGCCGAAAACTGCACGAGCAAGGGAGGGCCCTTCCCTGCTGTCATTGGGGGAGTTCGTTCCTGCCAACTCATGGATTATGAACTTTGGCCTTCCAGAATTTTGAGAAGATACATTACTGTTTTTCAGCCACTTAACAGTTTACCCCAAGTGTCACTTGGGCAGTCCATTTGTTTATAGACTGACTATTCTGAGTGTCACTTGGACACGTGTCACTTCCACCAATCACTTCTTTTTGAATAAATTTGATAAAATCATCATTTTTACATCTTCTGTTACATCATTTTTAAAAAATTAACTGACAATATGTAATTTTTGGTAATCCTGTATTTAAATAATTGGACTGGTAAGTGGTTAAGACACCAGTGTTGTGATGATTTGTTATGACATCCCTAGAAAACTAATACGACAAACAATCAGGATTTTTAATAGATCTTGAAGCCAAACCTGCTACCAAAGAGAATGGACAAGAATTCAATGCTAACAGAGTGAAAAAAGACTGAACTTCAGAGGACACTGACACAAAGCTACGTCTTCAGGTTCATGCAGGAGAGCAAGGTAGGACATTACAATATTCAGTTATTAAAATTAAGTACAATTAGGGAGTGACAAGTATTGATGGAGGGAGTTATGAAATGGAAAAAGGAGATGTATATCAAGGTTATCAGACAGAAGTGAATGGATTTAAACTGGCATGCTCAGGAGTACCCTACAAGTCTACCAACACTGTAAGAAGGAGAAGAGACTTGGCTTCTCTGCCATAAAGTTCTCTCCCGCTTCCCTGGCAACAAGATTTCTGCTCCATCACAGGAACATCAGGAGGAGGACAGCAGGAGGCAGAGGACAGCAGGAGGCAGAGGCCTCTTTTTCCTTGCACCTGTGGCTTGGGAGACCCCAGGAGGACCTTGGAAGAGGTTTGTGATACAAATAGTCACCAATAATGTTATCATGAGTGGGAATAACATGACTTGTATGTGAAAGCTTTAAAATAAGCTGAGAGAGAGAGAGGGAGAGAGAGAGAGAGAGAGAGAGAGAGAGAGAGAGAGAGAGAGAGAGAGAGAGAGAAGGGAGAGGAGGAGGAAAAGGAAGTAGAAGAGAAGAAGAATTGAAATTAGAAGAAGGAGGAAGTGGAAGAGGAAGGGGAAAGGGAGAAGGGAGAAGGAAAACGGATGAGGAGAAGGCAAGTTTTCAGTGTCCAGTATCCATTGCATTTGCTGGAAAATTGACTTTGAGTTTTAACCTAAGTGCTAATGTGTTCTCTTCTCCTTCCCACTGTTTTGATCTTCATGACTTGGAGGGATACAGAAATATACAATTTCTGAAGAGAAAAGTGAATGAGCTGCTTCTTGCACTTATGAACATGAAATGTGATGGTACCCACTGTAGTCTGCATCCTGGTCTCTCTTCTCTCCTTGCCATGAGTAGTGTTTGATCACTGCTATCATTCATTGCATCTTGGCAGGGAGCTTGAGGCAGAAGACATGTGAAGTAACAGCCTTCTTGTTCTTATGGAGCCATCCCAGTGAGGCATGCATCTCCTTCCTGAAGCCCCAGTATGTCCTGTGAGTATTAATGGCAGATCCAAATGGGCATAGTTTGAGTGTTATCCCTGAGATGTCGATGCGCAATGCGGGAAAATTGTGGTCAGCTGCCCTATTCCTAGTGCTCCTCCAGGGCTACATTGCAAGTGGGTATGTGAGACATGTTACCCCACAAGTGGCCTGATAAATAAAGTGTAGGCTTTAAGGTCAGACAGTTGCACATTCTGGTTTTACTCTGTCACTGACTCACCCTAGAATCTTAGAAAAACACATGCTGTTACCCAATTTTCTTGTCTCTAAAATTAGAATGATATCTATTGCATATTGTTCTTCTTAGAATAAAGTCATGACTATCAAGAGCTTTGTGGATACTTAATTTAGAATGGAAAGTACTTTAGAAGCAAGGGAAACAAGTATTCTCAGCTTTGAAGTAAGCTGAAGAATTCTCTGCCTTTAAACGACAATGACTTTAATGTCTCCTAGGCTATCTGGAAAATGTGGTATTTGTTAGCATACCTAGAATATGCTGGCTGAACCCCAGGACAAGTCTTCCTTTGCAGGTCTCTCCAGCAGCCCCCTGGTCTGCACAACACTCAACACTGTGCCTGTCACGGAAGAAAGCGTGACACTTCGTCCTATATGAAAACCCAGTCTGTTCCCTCCTTACTGTGGAGCCACAGAACCTGGCAGACAGCTACAGAGTCACATTACCCTCTGTCAGTCCTTGAAGGTGGTGGCCTTGGGTTCTCTGCTGCTTTCTCAGCTCTGCTTCCAACTTTGTGATGGACCCTTCTCCCATCCTATCAGGACATCCTCAGATCTCAGTCATTCTTGACGGTGTCACTGAGGGTCAGGTCTCAGTCTCCATCTTACTTGGTGTCTGTAGTTGAAAAGTCTGATAACCCTGTCACCCTTCCTGCATAGTCTCTCCACAGGGGCTCCAGGACAATCCTCTTTTCTAGTTCTCCTCTTGCCCACTCATTTGACTCTGTCTCTAATTTCCAGTCTCAAAATTGCTTTCATTTAGTCTTTTGGCGATCCTTTTACTTAAGGGCATTTAAAAAATAAATATTATGTACTTTTATTATGATAACATTCAAATTTATTTTTCTTACCCTGATTTCTTCCCTGAAAACCACACATTTGGATCCAATATACACACTTGGATCTTAAGCAGTTTCAATTTATGATGCCAGAAGGGGGCTCCTGAATATAGTCCTTCTCAGCCCTCCTGCCACCTACACTTTTGTTAAATGGCAAGTTCAGCTTTACACTGGTTAAGAGCAGATTCTTGCCATCACCTTGGACAGTTTTATGCCTCCCACACTAGAATACCCCACTGGCTTGACCCAGTCTGCCGGGGACATCTGGAGTTAGCATTAGAAGTCCCATGGCCAAGGTGTCCTGCAGACCTGAATAAGCCTGACAGATCAACTGACTCAATTGCAACAAAAAGAATTCTTTAGCTTGAACTTCAAAAGCATTCAGAATCCAAATGTTTCCTGTCATCCTCCTGACTGCACCATCAGCTACTGCCATCTCTTGGCAAAGTCTCCTATTTCTCAGTTTCTTCTTATTCCAATTTTTCCCAAAGTCTATTCACAACAGTCAGTCACACCAAATCTCCTGTTGTTCAAACACACCAAGTAGCTTCTAGACTGGGGCTCTCGCGGCTGTGTGCTCCCTGACTGGCTGCTCTTCCTCCAGTTTCTGTGCAGGCAGTGAGGAGAATGGCTTGCTCCCCACTGCCCGCACTGCTCAGGTACAGTGTCACATATTAGAGAGACCTTCCCTGACCAAAATATGCAGGTGCTTACCTCTTGTGGGTTCTGTGGCTCTCAGGTTCAGAAGCACCTTATCCTTATCTATGTTTCCTTATCTATGTGCTTATTGTCCAGCTCTAGCCTTAGCCCTACCACGGTACTCTGCGAGAACAATGTGTGTGTTGCTGCAGCTGCAAGTCAGCTGTATCTTCAGTACTAGCCTGGAGCATGATAGCTACTTGGTACAGGCATGATGAACCAACACATCTGATGGTCTCCATGCTTCCCCATTTCTGCTATGGAAAGTAAATGTTCTTGGCTGACTGACACTGAGGGGCAAGACTGTGATTATGCTATCCAACAGTGTGAGTACCCTAGTTTGAAAGGGCAAATCCTTCTGTAGTTTTAGCTAGGATCTTAATGCAAGAGACAAGAAAATTCCTAGTGCCTTGTCCTGAGTAAGATCCTGGGATGGAAATGGAAGGCGATTCCCAGGCTAACCTCCTAGAATTCTAGTTTGGAGTTTAAGACATATTCTGAGTCTGCTTCTGGTTTACTTTTCATCTTCCACCAAAGCTTTGCTTTTCCTTCTTTTCTCTTTTTCTTTCTTTCTTTCTTTCTTTCTTTCTTTCTTTCTTTCTTTCTTTCTTTCTTTCTTCTTTCTTTCTTTCTTCTCTCTCTCTCTCTCTCTCTCTCTCTCTCTCTCTTTCTTTCTTTCTTTCTTTCCTTCTTTCCTTCCTTTTTTTCTGATGATGCTGCATTTCTAGCCCTTTTAATTTTTATTTTGAGATAGAGAATTTCTAAGTACACAAGAAATCCAGGATAGGTTTGAATTTGCAGTCCTCCTGCCTCAGCTCCCTAGGGTTCTGTGATTAGGAGGCATGTGCCTCCTTAGGATGTCTGCTTCTTCTGCTCCAGAAGGCGAGTTTCTTCTATGAGGTAAGTGCTAGGTCTCATTTGCATGATACCCACGGATGGTATTTCTTGAAAGACAGACTATTAATTAATATTTTAGAAGAAGGGAGCCCAATGAAACAGCAGCAGAATTTACCAGGAAATTGTTTTGTGAGAATAAAGTGGGCGTATGATGGGTCTGCTTTATTTTGCAGCTGGCATGCTGAGCTTGGCTGAGGTGAGGAGTACTGCAACTCAGCTGCCCATTAGAGCCTAATTGCCTGTGTATCTCCTGCCTCTGGCTTTAGCAAAGGGATGTTTGCAGTCCAATTAGCCTCCAGGTTCCTTGGATTTGGTTTTGTAGATATTTAGACCTATAATCTCCAGTAGGAATGATGCGTAATTAGTGAAGCCGTGGTGAATCACTTTCCACAGAGGTGGGCCTTGGCCTCCCACAAAGGAGTCTAAGAATAGCTGCTGCAGACACGTTGTTCTCTAAGAACAGGCTAAATGCTCCACCTATAAAGACTCTTCCTGGAGACCAGAAAGAAAGCACGATAAAAATCAAGCAAAATAATTCCTAGGCATGCTGGCTCTGTGCAGAAACCCGGAAGGACAGAAGAGGTTGTTCTCGCAGTTACTCTGTGGGAATTTCTTATGATAAAAGAACATGGGAGTTTGCTGATCATTTTGCAGACAAAAATAAAGTTGTAACTTTTACCTTTTCATACAATTTTTAGAGGTATTTTCTAAGAAGTAAGTGAACCTAAATCTTGTCACTACTTATCTGTCAGCTATGTGCCTAATTATACATAATACTATTTTTTCTAGTAAATCCAACTCTTCAATCACTTCTCCTTCCTTTAGTCAGTCCATAAGTAATTCAACACGTACTAAAATTAAAAAGTGAAAATTGTGAAATGACTGAGTGATGTTGAAGTTATATACAAACTTAGTTGTTGTCCTCTGGCAATTTAAAAGCTAGTAAAAGGACAAGAAATTAATGAATCTAAATTTCCAAAACATAAGGTAGAACATTGACTAATTATAGTATTTGCTTATTTTGCAGCATATGATTTTAGGCTGAACCTTCCCTTTAAGACTTTATTGCAGTAGGAAAAAGCTCTGCAGGGAGGGTGTCATGTTTTAAAAACCACAGGTTGCTTTTGGTTTTAAGACCAAGGTATTTGAAAGTTGTAGTAATGTGTTGTGCTCATGTGCCATGTTCTTAATTTTCTGTGCTCACTTACTATTACCTATACAACCAATGACAGGATTCATGCAGGGTATTTTGGAACAAAATCAACCTGTGCACCAATGACCTGGCACTGTGAGAAGGAAAGGTAAACGGAGGTGACTTACAGCAGGTGTGGCAGGAGGCTCTGTGTGGAAAGGGAAGACACTAGGGCCATCTTTCCAGAGGAGGGGAGACTTAAGCTGGATCTAAATTGATACGACACATATACTATCTACATGCCTTATTTTCATTGTAATATTCAGGTTCAACAAGAAGTCTTGAACAAAGCATACTCAGCAAATTTAAGCTAACACTGGGTCTAGAATTTATACACAGATTAAGTGGTGACAGATTCCAACCCCTCTCTTTTACTTTTGCCAAATCTTCTCTGAGGGAGAACTTAGCCAAGCATGGGAGGGTATTGTTATGGTTTGTGTCTGGATGTTCCCCACCCAAAGCCTAATGCAATCATGGGGGCAGGCTTTTTGAAGACAGATTGTTAAACCTGTACCTCTTGTTTTCATACTCTCACCTCAGGAAACAGAGTTACAGCATTTCCAACTCAACTAAACAGTGGGCCAGGAACTTCACTTTGTAAATATCTTCAGCCTGTGCAAGAGGGCAGGGTGATGGTGTGAATGTTACATATAATGTAAGGAAGGAGAAGGGACTTGCTTTCCCCTATTTTGTTCTTGCTGATTTTTCTGTCTTCTGCTGCCTTCAACTGTTGCCCCTCACTATGCCATCCTGCCTTGGAGCCAGTTGATTACGGACTGAAAACTCCTCAAAATGTGAGCTAAATAAATCTTTCCTTCCTTAACTTTGGGGGTCGGGTATTTTGTCTCAGCAATGAGTGACAAGAAGCTAAAACAGGTATAAATTCTAGACCCAGTGTTAGCTTAAGTATGTGTCTTTAGGGACGGAATGCAAGCAGAGCCACATAGGGAAGACTCCCCGTGCTTCACTAGCTGCCTGCGAAGGTGGTAAAGGAATTAGGAGAGCTGAGTAGGGACGAGGGACCAGATTTGTTGCCTGGGATGTGAAGCTAAGGAATCTGATTTCTTTATCTTAACAAAAATGGGTAGATATGGGGAATTTAAAATGACAGTATGCTGACACTTGAGTTTCATTTTTAAAATTTTATTTGTTTATTTATTCATTTAATTTTTTTTTTTGAGACAAGGTCTTACTATGTAACGCATCCTGACCTTGAACTCTCTATGTAGCTCAGGCTAGGCCCTAACTTACAGCAATCCTCCTGCCTCAGCAACCTAAGTACTGGGATTACAGATACGCATCACCATCCCTGGTTTGTGTTTTATTTAAAAGAAAAAAGAAAGAAAGAAAAAAAAGATCACTTAGCTGGGTGTGGTGGCACACAACTGTAATCCCAGCACTCTGGGTGGCTGAAGCAGGAGGATCACAAGTTCCTGTTCAGTCTGCACAAATTATTGAGCCCCTACCAAAAAATAAAAATAAAATAAGTAAATAAATAATTAAAGAAGATGAAGAAGAAGAAGGAGAGGACAAGAAAGAGAAAGAAGGAGGAGTAGATAGCTATCCTGGTGACCAACCACGTGCAGCGTGCGAACCCTTCCATTTTCAGTGAAGGAGCCCTGAGCAGTTGGGCTGTGCATCTTCAGGGCTGAGACATCAGAGGCATGGGAACTGTAAGTCTTGTCTGTAAACTCACAATTTCATGTGGTTCACACTGCAGACTCCATTCTCAGGGAATGGGCAAGGATAGTTAGACATTGTCTTCCTTTTACAGATGAGGAAGACAGAGCCTAAGGTGACTACAAAGAGCCCAGGAGCTTACAGGCATTTTGAGAGTGTGTACCTCATCTGACTTCAAGGACTTCGAATGAGTTTTTTGTGTCACACCAACATAGAAGAGTTTCTGACAGTAGGAGCTAGAGAGGAGGGGTGAGGCTGGCGGCGTTCCCAGTGGCACCCTTCCTTCTAAATCACTCTCCCTTCTCTTTGTGGTCTCAGTTGCAATGCCTTAGATCACAGTAAGCAAACAGGATCTTGCCACAAGCCTATTGAGCTATGTAATAATAAATGTAAATTTTTCATTTTTACCTCATTAAACTTTTATAATAAACTGTTTCATTTGTCTCTGTCACTGACAGGTATTATCTACTGGCACATTTTAAGTTTTTCTTCTTTATCAGATATTCAAGACACCCTGCATTGCTTTATTTGGCATATCACAGTAAATTGCTTCAAGGCCAAGTTATGCTCAGGGTGTGTGTGGGAGGGTGGAGTGGGGGTGTCGTCTAGGGGGCCTCATTCTTAGGGAATTGCTGAGAGTTAGAGCACTGTGTTTTAGCTCCCAGTTTGAAGTTAGCAGCTGCATAGGCCAGTGTAACACACTATCTCTTACATGTTTTGTTTTTGGTAAAAAAAAAAAAATTATAAGAGAATATGTTCCTTATATTTTGAGGACTAAATGATATGGTAATGAGACAACTGAATCAGTTAACAATTTTTTTGTATGTTGTCTTTCTTTTTCTTTCTTCTTAAAATGATTGTTAGATAACATGTCTGGTTATAAAAGCAATTTTTGACTACACTAACCTGTATAAAGGTTATCCAGTTTTTAAAATTATTTTTCAGAGATTCTTGGAAATTTTTCAGAAATCAACAATAAATTCAAGAGTACCTATGACTGTTCAGCAGAAGTTCCAAGGGCACGTGTACTGAGTGGATGTTGAATTGGCTCTGTCTTCTGTCTCAGAAACTTAACTCAAACCCCTCCCTCCTTTTCACGGGGTAATGTGTTCATTGGTTGAGACATCTTTCTTCTTGGAGTATACAGATAGTAAATATGGGCAAATCTGCTTTCTCAAACCTGATTTTCCCAATACTCTCACAAATCATTTTTGAGACAGTAGACATCTTGGAGTTTTAGAATATTGTGTTACATAGTATCACTACAACTTAGTAAATGTACAACAAGTTTGATTGTAGATGTGATTTAATAAAAGAGAGAGTAATTCCTTGAGCTAGGTTCTATATATCCTCATCCTCTCTCTGTCTCTGTCTCTTTCTACCTACTCCTCTCTGTCTTTAAAGAACCTTGCCTTCTGGGCAACATTATGTTAATGGACACTGCTGTTTACACTAGTGGGTCTCCTTCAGGGATGCTCTGGATATCCACGATTTTGCTGACAACCATCATTGCCTTATTAGCTGTATAATCCACACCCTGTTCCTTACCTGGGAAGCTCCACTACTTGCTTACAGTATTCTTCCATTATATCAAGACCACAGTCTAGCTGCAGTTTAGAAGAGGCACTAAGCAGCTGTTACACCAGATGGATGATCTTCCATTGTGGGGTTTATACATTTGCGGGATGAGGAAACAGCTGGGTAGTGGTAATAAAGATGGACTCTTGTTTCTCTCTGATTTGGTAACCAATAAGCATTTACTTTAGAATTTGGAATTGTGATAAATTCCCAAAACCTGAGAATTTTGATCAAATTCAATTCCATCAATATGGCCTACTTGTAATTTGGAAACTAAAAACTTTACTATGTTTTGCAAATTAGGACAGAAAGTGAAATTCATTTTTTATGAAAAAATAAAACAAAATTTCATAAGCAAATAAGAAGGGAACATGATAGCAATTATACTGTGCATCATTATCTTCATAGGAGTTTCTCAGAGTACAAGACATTTACCAAAAAGATTCTTACAAAAAAAGAGACAAAGAGATAATAACACAAGTCTTTCTTTTCAATGAACTGTAATTAACTAGTGCTATAAATGAAACCAATTAATGTATATATATATTTTTTTTTTTAAACAACAGAATTTATAATTTGGGGAAGCATATGAACTTCTCCCTATTTTGTATTTCTCTCATCTTTCATCTCTCTCTCTCTCTCTCTCGAAATATATATGTATATATCGAAACTACAGTCTACTGTATATGTCAAAACTATATCTTAGTTACTTTTCTCTTGTTGTTGAGCTAAAATACTCAACACTCAAAGTTAAAGCAGGAAATGTTTATTTAGCTCACAGTTTGTAGAGGTTTCAGTTTATAATTGGCCAGTTCCAAGCCAGGGTAGCTTAGCAGAGGAGCATCACAGAGTAGGATTATTTCATGGCAAACAGAAAACAGCAAAAGCAAGCCAGCAAAGGGGAAAACACAGCTCTTTGTACCCCTCATATCTTATCCAGGCTACTTAGTGTGGGCATCACTCACACCCTTAATCAGCAAAACATTGCACTGTAAATCAATTCCAATGTCACACACTGTAGATCCAGCCATCCCTGAAAAAGCCCCACCTGTGACCACATGGAGCTTTGGGGGGACATTTCAATGCAAGCCATATATATATATATATATATATATATATATATATATATATATATACAGTTTCGACTTACAGTGCTCTCCTGGAGTCTGCATTGGAAACCTGCAGATGGATGTCCAAAGGCAGTGGTGAAGATAGGAGCAGAAGGAAGAAGCACAAGAAAGACTTTCATTATTCTTTCTCTTTTTTTCCATTCAAGCTACAAACCTATTGCTGGTGCCACCAACACCCACATTGGCTCTTCCCTCTTCAGTCAGTTCATCATCCAGGCACACCCAGAACGGTGCTAAACTGATCAGCTAGGTGTTTCCTGTTCAAATTGATGTCACAGTTAACTATCACAATTTCTCTGTAAGTTATTATGAAAGTACTTCTATATGCTTGTGGGGGGGGGGGTTGGTCAGAAGCATACAACAGACAGATAACCACATCCTGTCTGTAAAATTCCTTGAAAGCAATGGCATAGTCCCTGCACAGAAGTGCTGGTCTAAGGAACTGCTGGGTTCTGTAGCCTTTTCCTTCACACGTTGTCCATGTTCTCTATAAGCCCTTGTTCTTTTTAAATGTCAAAGGTCAACATAGTCAGCCCTTCAAAACATTATAGATCAGTGATTTTTGTATATGAAAATATAGCAAAAATTAAAGCAATTTGGATACCTGAGAGGTACCACAGCACACCCATAAAAAAAATGAGAGTTTTACAACATTGAGAAAATTAAGAGGAGGAGAGAGAATAACAGAGAAAAAATGAATTGACATTCTGGTATGTTCTGCATGTAATAAATAACTTTAGATGTGGTGACCTGGTGGGCTTGTAGGAGAGTGAGATTTCCTGGGGTGCTGGAAAGCCAGGCTGTGGTGCTGTTCAAGGATACCCAGCACTAACACTGCTCCCCCTTACTGTAGCTTTGATAGTCCTGAGTCTGACTCTTCTAGAGGAGGCCAAGGTTTATAGCTATTTCCACACAATGAAGTACAGGGATTGTTCCCAGGATTTCCTGTGTTATTGAGGTGTCAGTCATTTTAAAGTCTGGCAGAACACTAGACTGGCCAAGAAACTGTTACAGGCTATTGGACACCACTCAGAAAATGTGGGGTGAAGGAGTCAGCCATCTAGGAGGCATCAGCTCCAACTCTGCCTTTCCATCTCTTTGCCACTCCATCTTGTTTTCTTGGGTAAATCCTTGGAAATGCACAATGAGTATTAGTAGCCTCTCTCTGCCCATGATTCCTACTTTCTGTGTGGCCATATCTTCAAACAATGCTACTTGTTAGGAGCAGTGGCAATGTTTTTTCAAAGGCTGTTGATATTCTGGAAAGTAATGCAAATTCATGTAGCTTTCTCAAAATGCTTAATTTTTGTTCCATTTGGAAAACTTGGCAAATACATATTATATACAATAGATATGCATATTGTCTATCTCTATGTATTTATATATTTAATGTTTCATTCCTATGCTGATGATAGAATATTGAAATTTCATAACATTAATAATGTAGGCTTGATGTCTATGCAGAGAAGTCACACTATGTATCAACTTGGCTAAATGTCTAAAGAGTCTCACACAAAACTTTATTATCCTCAATGAATTTCACCATCAAGAAGCAATGTCTTGGCACATGAAAGAAAACTGTCATGTCAAAAGGCCCCGTGCAGCAGTTTTATCCTTCAGTGCACAGCAGACAGGTATGCTGGTGCACATTAGTAATCAGTATATGTAAAAATGTAGGCATACATATAGATATATAGAGGCCTAAGCTTATTAGGAATTTTACTAACAACAATATATAGAAGACAATTTAAAAAAATAAACTACAGAATATTCCTTAGTACTATTTTGCATAAAAATGAATCTCATGGAACCGTCTAAGTGATTGTTTAAATAAAATATCTTCCTGTAGTTAACCTCGGGTTGTACCTGACTGCAGAGTGGATCTCTCATATGAATGTTGGTTTAAATTTTCGTTTACAGTTTCAAAGTTGAAGTGAAATAAAGACATGTGAGGAATGTCACTGGTTCACCAATAATATAGAACTTACTAGTTGGAAAATAGTTTTGATTACAATGGCAATATTCTATAGGATTTTTAGTGCTATTTATAATACAATGATACAGACAAGATGTACTTTTAAGCTTAAGTATTGTTATTGATGTTTTTCAACATTTCCTTATATCTGAGCAGTGCATCAACCCCTATTTGTAGAACTTGCTAATTTCTGTGGGGTAAACTTTCCCAACAACAACTGTCTTGAGCACAGTTTTATGAAATGATGTTCAGTAAAAGATTATTAAATAGTTTTCCAAGCACCTCCAGACAATTTTCATAGATAGTCTCACTGGGAAATGAATATTTCATATTTATTGCCTTTATATTTAATATAATTAATTACTTTTGTAGAATTTAATCATTAATAAACTTCTGTTAAACAACAGCTTTACAAAGATAATGAAAATTTAACAACCACTTCTTGAAGTTTTGATAAGAGGTTTAGCCCTGAAAACTAAAATCTATTGTACTTCTATTGTGGAACATTATGGGTAGTGGAGGTCTCATTTTCTTTTGTCTTAACTCAGTAGCCACTTTTAAATAGTCATTTACCCTTTCTCTAAGATCTGGTGTTTATAACTCACATTCAATCACCTATATCTCTAATAGTTACATTTGCTGAAAGTATGTGAAGAGGAAACGGACAAAAGTCATTGAGGTGAAATTTGAAGAAGCAACTTCTGGTACGCCTTTCATGTTATTTGATTCCACAAGCCAGCATTGCTGAAGAATGCTGAAAGTGCCTTTTTCCAGTGTCATCTTTGTCATGAAGGACTTCCAAATTGGAAAAGAGCAAATAAAATAGTTGCTGTCTCCAAATGACATGATATCATGTAAATAAAATCCCCCAAAGACACCATCAAAATCTATTAGAACTAACAAAAGAGTCAATCAAAGTCGCAGGATACAAAATCAACATATAAAAATCAGTAGTATAGATACATAGCAAGAACAAATTATCTGAACTAGAAATCAAGAGTGCAATCTCATTTACAACAGATTAAAAAATATCTAGGAATAAGTTGAACCAAAGAAATGAAGAATCTCTAAAATGAAAACTGTGAAACATTTATGAAATAAATTGAAGAGAATGTACACTAAAATGGAAAGACATTTTGTGCTCATGAATTGGAAAAATCAATATAGTTAAAATGCCTATATCCTCTAAAGCTATCTACAGATTCAATGCAATCTTTTATCAAAATGGTCATGTTGTTCAACACAAAACTAGAGAAAACTGTCCTAAAATTTGTAAGAAATAACAAAAATCCCAAATATCTAAAGCTGCCTTGAATAAAAAGAACAAGGCAGAAGTTTTTATGCCACCTAACTGTAAAATAAGTTATGAAGCTGTAATAATTGAAAAAGCAAGGTATTGGCAAAAAGGAGTTATCTAGACCAATGAAATAGAATTAGGAGGCTAGAAGTAAGCCATACGTATATGATCAATTGGTTTTTAACAAAAGTGTTATTAATATATAATGGGAAAAGAACAGTCTTTTAATAAATTGTGCTGGAAAAACTAGATATCAGCATGCAGAAGAATGAAACTATATTCTGCTCACCAGTTATAAAAACTGATGTAAAATGGACTAAAGATTGAAATGTAAGTTCTGAAACTATGAAACTAGAAGAAGAAACATAAAAGAAATACTTTGAAGGAATTAAAATTGATAAGGAATTATTGGACAAGAAACCAATAACATAAGAAACAAAAACAGATCACAACTAAAAAGCTCTGCACAGCAAAAGAAAAATCATCTATGAATACACATCTTACAGAATGGAATAAAATACTTGCAATCTATGCATTCAATAAGGGATTAATATTCTGAATATAAAAGGACTCGAAACACTGAATATCAAAAAGCAATCCATTTATAAATGAAGAAACTTAAATAGACATTCTCAAAAGAAAACATAAAATGGATAACAGTTGTGTGAAAAAATGCTCAAAATCACTAATTATAAGGGAATTGCTAATCAAAATAACAATACCACTTCATTCCTGTATGAATGACCATTGTCAAAAAGATAAATGATGACAAATGCTGGCAATATACACAAAAGTAAACATTAGTACACCATAGAAAAGGTTGCAAATATGAACAGTCATTAAGGAAGACAGTATGGAAGTTTATAAAACAATTCAAAGTATAACAGCCCTATTATCCAGCAGTCCCACACTACATCTACAAAGGAGATGAATCCAGTATTTTAAAGAAACATCAGTATCTCCCATGTTCATTACAACACGATTCACAATTGCCAAGAAATGGGATCAGCCTAAGTGTCCACCAACTGTAACTGTATGAAGAAAATGTGGTATACACAAACAACGGAATACTATTCAGCCATAAAAACAATGAAATCCTGTCACCTGTGACAATAAGGGCAGAACTGGAAATCATTATGTTAAACAAAATGAGTCAGGTACTGAGAAAAAATACTGCATGATTTTGTTCTTATGTGAACTCTAAAAAAGTTGATCTCATAGAAGTTGAGAGTAGAACAGTGATTACCAGAAGTTAGGCAGTGATGAGGACACGCAGGGAGAGGAGGAGGTGACCGGTGGGTTCTCAGTAATAGAGAGAAATAAGATGTTCTGGGGTGCTATTGCATGGAAAGCTGACTAGATTCCATAGAAATGTACTCCGTATTTCAAAAATTGAGAAGAAAGAATTCTCATGGTCGCTATGCTAAAGAAGTCATAAATGCGTGAGGAGAGACATATGTCTAACTTGATTTAAATGTTGCACAGTTTACACATGTATTGAAACATCACATGTTATGACATTAATATATATAATTTAACATATTAGTTTAGATAAATTTTTAAGTTGTGAAAAATATCCATAAACTATAAGAAATTTGAAATAACCTACAACAAAGCATTTGTTTGTGTTTTAAAGATATAATTTTAAATGTATACATTTAATTACTTTGACTTCAAAACCTAGAGGAGAAGTTTATTACAAGAATGTATGCCCACTCTCATAATAAGAAAACATTTACTATAAAGACAATTCATATGCCCTGGAAAACATATGACAAAAAATGGTAAATAGTACATATCAGGCAGATCAGCAATTAATCAGAAAGCATGCTTTCTTCATTCCACTGCAAATTAAATGCCATGGTTTGTTTTAAATTTCAAACGTACATCTGAGAGCTGAAACCAAAGGTTACTACTATTGCAGGGACTCACTTTAGAAACCAACTCATCTCACTTTTAAATGCACTTAAACTTGGAAGACTTAAATTTCCATCAAAATCATTAAACAGTATTCAAATCTACTTTGTGAGGGTACACTAAAAAAATCACAGTTTCCTGAAACTACTAACTTGAAAAATTCCATTTTGGCTTTGATACTCACATTTTCCCCCTCCTTTTACTAGTCAATTACATAGTATTTCTTTCAGCAAAATTTATACATAGAAATCAAGCAAATGGAGAGTCAGAGAGAGACAGAGTTGCAAAGTAAACTGAATTGTTTATGTTCTACAAAGAGTGATGTCAACATACTCTCATGCTTTACTAATTCTCAGGATCTAAGGACAAAGAATGACTTGGAAAGGATTAATTCTATTGCTGGTTTATGCTACGATGCATCTCAGGATGGTCTCTTCTATGCAGACATGGTTAACAGGTTAAAAGATTAATCATTTAAATCAAATAACTCAAGTAAAACCTTGTTACAGAAGAAGGCAATAGAGAAGCAGAGATAAAGAGACACTCTCTGGTCTGTAACTAGGTTTCTGTATTAAAATATGGTATATATTCAGAAACATTGAGGAATAATAAGACAACTGATAGGAAAATGCTGTCACTAAAAAGATAATTTATTATTATAAGTCCCCAAGAGCATGGGACATGGCATATCACTCAGGACCACACAGGGAAATATCAGGGTCAGTCAGGAGGCAGAGGGAGAGGGCCTCTGTGAGTGAAAACCATCTGCATCATTTCTGAGGAAAGAATGGAGGAGGAAGAGCATACCATGCTAACACTGCCTATCTGGGTTATTTCATGGGCTGTGGTATGTTAGGCTGTCCCTAACTGCTTGGTGCGAAGGTCTGGGTGGCTAGGGCAGGTAGATGGTGCTCTGTAATGTGGGAGCCCTGGAGAGGAGGTGGATGCAGTGTGGATTCTGAACTGACTGTTTGTATTTGGAAAGTGCACCCCTGGAGAGAGGAGCCTCATTAGGAAGGTGGCATGGTAAGGGGATCAGAAGGCTAAGACTGGTCACATGGGCATTGTATCAGTGTGCCCAGAACAAGGCACGACCACAATCTGAACTGAGGGCAGATGCTAAAGTGACACATTCACAGATGCTAGAAATAGTTAACACAGATGCTAATGTTCAAAAAAATTTTCCAATAGAATCTCGCAGTTGTATGGAATGCCTGAAACTTAGAGTTTATCCATCAGTGAATGTGGGTGAGGATTTAACATTTACCTTATGCAAAAATTCACAGAATAGCAGTTTATATAACACTTTAAGAGCCTTATGGCAAAAAGTGCAAAACAGATTCAGAGTTTAAAATAGCAGCAGTGAGCAAACAGCATAGATGCATGGCAGAGGTTAATTCCATAAGCCAAAAAGCTAATGTTTTGTGTGAAAAGGGGGGAAATCATACATTTGTACTTGGAGTAGTAAACAAGAAGACATGCTGGGGAGGTAGCCTGAAGCCAGTGGAAGACCTGAAGCCTTTCTGAGATTTTTCTTTCCATTATTTATGAACTAGAGCAGTCATTGTTGACAAAGCAACAGGGGGAGCAGGCTTTCTGCATCCATTGGCACTGGGCAGGCTTGGTGGGAAGAGTACAGTTGAAATCCTGCAGTGATGTCATCCCTTTGAATGTAAAAAATGTCAAATGA
Source organism: Dasyprocta punctata (assembly GCA_004363535.1). Classification (NCBI taxonomy): domain Eukaryota; kingdom Metazoa; phylum Chordata; class Mammalia; order Rodentia; family Dasyproctidae; genus Dasyprocta; species Dasyprocta punctata. Next base: position 75,431 of record RJWM01002019.1, on the reverse strand, counting down.
CATAAAATAGGACATCTGGTACTAAGTCAACATTAAAAGCGACCATGGTTCTGAATTAGATGGGGTAGAGTTGGAAAAAGGAAAGGAATAATTTTAAATAATGCATGAAAGAGCTAATGAATGCAAATTTTGGTTGTTTAAACAATGATTGATTGTAGTATTATTTATTTAATTTTGCTAAGAGCAAATGGGGTGTTACCAATAAAGTGCTTATTCATTTTTGATGTGAGCTCTCTGTTGAAGTAAACCTGATTTTAGGAGGAAAATTTGAGGAGAGCACAGAGCTAGAATTTGAAATCTACCCAATTAGTGTCCGAGGATTCTCCTTTTGCTATTGGTCACTCCAAAATTGTAATTTCCCTAGGAGCTTCTGATCTGGGGAAGACACTGAGAGCATTGGTCTGGTTGGCACTGGGAGAAATAGTCTATTAATGGGTGAATGATGCTTTGCTGATGCAATGAGTCTCTCTTGTAGGGAAATCTCTAATGGCTTTTTATTCTTTTGTACT
>RJWM01002019.1:38108-74822 GCA_004363535.1 Dasyprocta punctata | reverse complement strand
GGGTCGCACTATGTAGCTCAGGCTGGCTCTTTCTTCTTTTTCTGTTGTTGCAAACACACATAATGTCTTTTTTGAAATTTCCAGTATACAAGACAGTTTTACTCACTGTGTTTCTCACACTGTACGTTAGACCTCTAGATCACTTATCCTATATAAGTACAATTTTGCACTCTTTGATTTTCATCTTTCTAGTCTCCTCATCCTAACTCCACTACTGAGAACCATGATTCTATTTCTGATTTTTTTGGTCTGATTTACTTTTTCTTTTTATTTTTATTTAAGGTTTTATACAGAAGAGAGATTGAACAGAATTTGTCTTCTTTGTTTATTTCATTAAGCCTAATGTCCCCCTAACATTATAGCAAATGTCCAGACATCCTTTTAAAATCTGTATGTATTTCTTTGTGATATATATATGTGTATGTATATAGATAGATAGATAGATTGAGAGAGAGAGAGAGAGAGAGAGGGAGAGAGAGAGAGAAGTTATCTTTATGAGGTACTGATTCAGTTCACTTCAGAAGAAGAATTGCTGAGCCATACAGTTGTTCTAGTTTTCATTCATTGGGGGCCCTGTGTAATGTTTTCCACAGGGACTAAACCAATCTACATTCCAAACAACAGGATATAAGTGTTGGCTGTTTTTCCATGCCTTTGCTGATATTTGCTATATTTTTGTCTTTTTGATAAAAGTCTTAGATAACTTGTTCAAAATGGTATCTTGTGGCCTATTCCTGCCGCTGGTGTGCACAAACTTACCACCAATCAGCTAACATCCCCTACAAGACTGCTGTTTCTGCTCCTCTCCCCGGATACCGCCCTCCCCTTTTTCCCTATTGGCCCACACCCACTATACGGACCTAAGTCTGCCTAGATACTGTCCCCTCATTGGCTCTCACTCCCTATTGGCCCGCACCCTCTATATAGCCTGCTGCACTTCCACCCGGATCTGCGCCGTCGTCAGCCTGATCTCTGCGTCTCCTTTGACGCATTGGTGCGGTCCTGCCCGGAGTGAGGCCCATCTGGCCTCAGTATCTTTAACTTTAATTTGCATTTCCCTCATGGTTAGTTTTGTGGTTTAGATCTAAAATATTCCTAAAAATTTCGTGTTTGGAAGATGACTGGATTGTGGAGGCACTATACACTTCACTAATGAGTCTGGCTGAATATATACTATGATTTGATTGCTGAATGTGCTATTGGGAGGTAGGGCTTGGTCAGAGGAGGTGAATCATTGGCACATTACCTGGAAGTGTGTATCTTGTCCATTCTCCTTTCCCTTTCTACTTCCTAGCTACCATGCTGTGATCAGTTTTCCTTCACCAGGTCCATTTTTTATGCCTTTCTGTCTTTGAGGCATCTCACCATGGACTGGCCCCTCTAAAACTGTAAGGCAAAACATACCTCTCCTCCTTTAAGTGCAGGTGTTGGGTATTGTGTCCTACTGCTGAGGAGGACAGTTAGTGGTGCTGACACGTTTTCATCACATTTCATATACCTCTTGATCATATACCATGTGTATGCTTTCTTTGCAAAGATGTACTTTGTCCATTTTTATTTTTATTTTTTAACTTTATGTAAAAAAGGAAAAACAAAATTTCCTAACAAAATCATAGAAGAATAACAACAGATAATACATCGCATGTCATTATCTTTAGTTGCTCAGGTTACAAGACATAGGAATAAAATGTCTCCAATGAACATTAGTACAAACATTCCTTTTTAACAAACTAAGAGATACTAATAGTATAACTGACTTGGATTTTTTCCTTTTTCCCTACTTTTCTTTCTCTCTTCATCCATCCTAGTTCCCTTTTCCTTTTAAGCAATTTCTTCCCATTTCACAATATCTATTGTACACTTTATACTTTATTTACTCTTTCAGTTTCTCACATCAGAGAGACAACATGATGTTTATATATGGATGTCTGATTTATTTCACTTATGAGTATGGTCTCAAGTTACATTCATTTACCTACAAAAATTTCAAGTTCATCTTTCTGGATGGCTGAGTAGCACTCCATTGTATAAAAGTACTATATCTTTTGTCCATTTTTAAATTAGATTTTTCTTGTTGTTGTTGATATTGAGTTGTTTGAGTTCTGTATACATTTTGGATATCCTCCTATCATACTGAAATTACTCTTATAGTTTACTAAGTTCACATTTAACACATTTTTTTCTTCCAAGGCATATATAAAATTAGTCTCTTTAACTTGGAAAATTTTGCAGCATAATATCAAATTGCTTACCTAACTTACACATGATATGTAAATTCTCTTATTGCTTAAGATTTGACAAATTCTGTAGTTTGATAAAAATCACTGGTCTTATGAATGTGAAGCCATGATCAACAGTGGGAGGAGTGCCATGTTTTCATCCCTTATGTAGACGCTGGGTCATGTTCCCTCATGAATTATGTCCTATTCAGTGAAAAGTGTCAGCGATATGTTTTTACTAACTTCTACAAAAACTTAGAGGAAATGGCTATACTTGAGGACAGAGCGAGGAAATCTAATGTGAAATAAACAGTTCTTTTCCCTCTCTGCCTCACCCTGCTTATCTACTAGATTCTTCTCTAAGAAATGACAACCTTAGCTTGATCCACATGGATAGATCAAAAATAGCTGCATGAAGCTCTCACATTGATCTTGCACTGGTCAGTCTTCCAGAAAGAACCTGGGTTAATGAACTGTCCATTTTCAAAATTCTGAGGGAAGAACTTCCAGAGTCACACCTGGGCAGGAGCCAGAGACTAGGGAGACTGTGCACTCTTAGTGGCCATTGTTTGGGCTCTGTGAGTCAGGGAGGGGAAGTCCCGCAGAAGAGGTCAGGGACACCCAGTGCAGATGAAAGATTAGGGGCATCTGTGTGTGAATTACACAATGACTGATCTGATACCATCCTAACAAATATACTATTTTCTCTGTTGTAAGGAACTAGTCTCAAAGAATTTTCTTTGATTATGTCCCCTCCCCAGTAGCCTCCTCTTAGCATTGAAAAAATACATCCCTTTCCTGACTGTTTCTGCTCAGACTTGGCATTTTAGTACATTAATTTGGGTAAAGCAAAAACAATTCCAATAGTTAGGTTTTTTTTCTTAACATAAGTTGGCTCATGGTATTCCTTTGGGAATACTTTATTTCTTCGCAGTCCTACTTGTTCTTTATTTCTCTAGCTTTCGCAGGACACACAAGACCCCCAGGTTTTGTCTCTTTACCTTGAAGTTATGTTAGTTCCCATTCCCCACAATTCATGCACAAGGCATTGGAAATGTTTCCACCTGAGGAGAAAAGGATTTTCCATGTAACTTTGAGTGTAGGTAACATGTTTCAGCCAACCCTATGCAAGACTTAGATAAACCACCAATGGTTGGCAAAGAGAGAGCTTTGTGAACTTCCCTTGTGCACGGGGTATGCCTTTTCCTGTCCATTTTCAATGGGAGTGATCTAATCTCTTACCACCAATTTACCTCCTAAGTCGCTAACCCACACTTGGTCTTTCCTATTAGTCGCTGTGTTTTTGCAAGATATTTAATTCTAGTCTCCTATCTATTTCATTACCATCTCCAGGAGTATGAAGAAGATAGATATCTCAGGGGAGAATTTCTGGAGATATTCTATTGCACATTGTTAAAATGCATCATTATATGTACTCTGCCTTGATTTAATTCATCCTTCTTTTCTTTCAGGGACCGATGGTAAAAGAGGAATAAAATTGTGCATGTATTAGTTGTTGAGGCCCTAACTGATCTATATATATTTACATGACTTTAACAGAGCAGGCTAGAGTATGTTATCTATGTTTAAAGCTCCACAAAAAATCCCTTTCTTCATACACAGAAACATACTAAGGCACAAGAATAGAAGTGGAGAAAAAAAAATAAGGCAAGTACTACTTAACTTACTTACATAGAAAAGAGCAGAAGAAATGAAGGAAAGATTCATATTTTCAATAGAATAATCCTACCCATAAAATTTTACAAACATGGATGCATTTGGGATTCTGATCTAATCATATGAAAATTCTCCCTTTCCTGGGAGGAGGAAAAGAATTTTTCATTATTCTCTTTCTGCCTCCTGCATGCCAACATTCTCTCTCTCCCTTTGTCTTTCCATCTCTCTTTTTTGTGAGCACACACACACACACACACACACAATTGCTGTAAAAATAGAACTTTCAAGTGATAATGTGGTTTTAAACATTATGGTGAATTTATTACTTTAAAAATTATCTTTTTACATTCAAACTAACTCAACCTACCAAGAGTATATGCTTTCTTATTCTCTTTATCTCCCCCTGTTTTGTAATACAGAAGTTTAAAATTCAGTTGTAGAGCCTGTAAGAGGTGATCAAAAACACCAGCTCCTACAGTACCTTCTGAGTTGCTTTTCTCTGTAGTTCTTATCTCACGACCCCACCCCCAGACATACACACAGCTGTGGTCCATAGATGAAAACCTGGATGCAATGGCATTAAACTTTTTTTATAATGTGATTACCCTCATTGCCAGCCTGCCCAGGTTCTCTACTATCATTCATTCCTGCCATTTTGTTTTTGTCTTGGTTACTTTACTCTCCTTGCAGGGACAAAATATCCCACACCCAGAATTAAAGAATGAAAGGTTTATTTAGCTCATAGTTTGTGGAGGTTTCAGTCCATAATCAGCTGGGTCCAAAGCAGGGTAGCAGGCCACAGGGGCAACACTTCAAGGTTGTAGAAGACAACAAAAGCAACAAGAGCAAAAGTGGGAGAATAAGCCTCTTTTCCTTCCTTATGTTATATGCAGGCTATCTGTCCACACCATCTCCCTGTCTTACTCTTGCACAGGCTCAAGGTGTTTCCAAAGTGAAAACCCTGGTCCCCTGCTGAGTCACTTAGTTAAACTTCTAAACTTCTCAAATTGACACAATGTATCGACCATAATAGGTCTGTTCAGTATCCTATTTTGAATAGAGTTCTCTCCTGCTTTTCTTCCCTCTTTTTAATTTCATTTCCTCCACAGTCCCCTGTGCTTTTATATTTTGAGGACTTTATTATCTTCTATATTGCAAAGTAGATATTTTCCTGGTATCTCTATTCTGACCACCTCAATTAACCTCTTGCCATCTTTTCTAACCGCCCTGTGTAATTGACCAGGGTTGTTCCCAAAGACACTAGAACTGGTGACTGTAAGATACTAGTAAAACTCAAGCTTCTTTGAAGGCCTTTGACAATTGTTCATCCAGGAGAAGTGGGTTGAACACCATAGGAAGAGAAAGTAAAAATAAAAACTTCAGTGTCAAAATCCTTGTCATTAATACTGACATCAGCAAAGGGAGAGGAAAGAGTCACTTTTAGAATATGTGAACTTTTGTTGCAGCACAGATTAATGAAAAAGAATAACATAGTGTTCTACAAATGCAAAAATTAAAAAAGATACAATGTGTGGATTTTCACAAACATGCTACAGATTTGTCAGTAGAGCATTTGTTTTGAGTACTTTTTCCAGCAGATAAATTGAATTTGTAATGATCCATTCCCCAGTTTCATCCATCCTGCCCTCTTTAGGACCCATCGCTTTGGTTTGTCAGACACTGGCTGAACTTAATACACAAATCAAAGGTAATTATCTAAAGAAGGAGTAAGTCTCTGACCTGGAGGTTCAGCACTGTGGTTCCCAGTGTCACAGAGCTATCCCACTGGTAAGTATGAAACACGTATCTTGACTACAGACTTTATCATAACACTTGAATTTACATGCTCGGAGGAGCAGGGATTTTGTTGTAAGTGCTGCCTAATCATTGCTGGGACTCTATAAATATTAAACAGCACACAGCTTGACTATGTTTCTGTCTGCAACTTATTTTGCATGTATAATTAGAATAAATGACAAATTCATGTCAGTCTATTCAGATAGGGTGCACATGGACAAAATTAATGATTTAGTTTAAAATATGAAGTGAAACTTCGGTAGTTTAATAGTAAAATGGCATTATGAATCATTCTGCCCATCAGTATATATATAAATCTGGGTATTAAAAGCAAGTCAAATAGTTTTTACTTAATAAAACATGACAGATTGTCATGATGCTATTAATTATTGTTCTGTAGACTATTTTACTGTGTGTCTATGAATATTAAATATTTTCCTGTTACTCAAGAATTTTTATCCTTTCCCATTGCCTGTTAAAGTGGCTTTCTACAAATCATTTTACCATAATTTAAATCATTATTGATTCCTTTCAAGAAAATACACGGTGACTTCTGCAGGGAATAAGTATTTGGAAACTCTGTTAATGATTTTTCTGAAATTAAGGCTAACTATTGCAGTGATCAGCCCTCAACATTAAGCCTGGTTCAAATCCATTAATATTCCCCCTGTTTGTTTGAAACAGAGGAATATGGTGAAGGAAAGAAATGCAGGCTGGGGTTTTTGTTCTATGATTTCACAAATGTGTGACCTTGGTTAAGTCAATTTGCCCCTTTGTGTTTGTTTCCTAATCTTTAAAAATAATACTTGCTTATTCTGATTTTTTATATAGAAGAATTAAATGAGGCAACTTATGTAAGAAAATTTTGTAATAGGGCTCTGGAAATAAGAGATAGTTTTTCATACAGTAACACATTACAGGTTTGAAACATAGATCTTGAGCTGATCTAAACAATCTATTGTCTTCTGTGTGTTGGGACCCATGCAGTCTACCAGTGACCCTTAAGTCACCCTCCCTGGTTCATGAAAGGTAAGTAGATATGCGTCCTGTGTAGCTAAACTCATGGGTACTGTAGATTTAAGAAAAATGTATGTCCTAGAAAAAATACAGACCAGAATTAGAGTATTGACTTTAAAAGGTCATTAGAACACCTGACTTCAACTTTTGCTGGTATCCAGAGTTCACTTGTCATCATCATCTAACAATTCTAATATAGAGAAAGTCACGTTGTTACCTGAAATACTGTTTGCAGAAGAAGTGTGATAACATGTATCTAAAATACATTTTTTTCATTGTTAACCAGTGAAAAAACAATGCCTTGGTTATCTATGTGATAAATTTCTCTGAAATCAGTGGATTCAAGAATTGACCATTTAATGCACAATTGTGGTTCAATGCCATATTTGGTGCCATGATCCTGGACTCAGCCCTCCAGGATTTTACTGCAAGCCAGCTCAACTAGCCAGCTTCTTGGTGATAGCTTCGATTCAGTAAGATAAGACAATGATTCCAAGAATTCTTAGTGTGGGTCATGTTTTGTAATAATATCTAAAAGGAGAAGGTCCACTTGCTACTCTAATGTAAGTGTCAGAATCATTTTGTTCTTTGAGATTCAAATTAAATTAATTCAATTGTCCAGTCTTCATTCAAGGAGGGACTCAGTAAATTCTCAGAATTTCTGGAAGAGCTTATGTAATGCCTGACACTTGTTATTTTTGGTTACTATGTCTGCTGAATTTGTTCTGTGTTTGAATAATTTCCCTTTGTTTTTCTCTGGTACCAGGAATCAAACTTAGGACCTTGCACTTGCCAGGTAGGCACTTACGCTGCTGAGCTATATCCCCATCCCCTGAATAATTTCTCAACAATTCAACATTTGTCACATAGAGTGGGCATACAGAACTCTGTGTTACTTCTATTCCTAAATTCAAAGCTATACTACAATTAAATTGTTATTTATTTTTTAGAAGACACGTACATTACACATTATGGTTCCAAATACATGACATTCTGAAAAAGTAAAAAATATTAATAGCAAACAATTTATTTGTTCATGGGTATTGGGAATATAGGAGGTTGCATACTTGAAGCATAGAAGCTTGAGAAGGAGCAGAGTGAAACTATTCTGTGTGACACTAAGATGGACGATTCATAACACAAGATATTTATCCAAACTCAGAGCATTATCAGGTGAAAATTAAAACTTAAGGTGTACTATTTTGAGCACTCTGGAGGTGCTGGAATCCTAAGATAAAAGAAACTACGTGATATAAGAATAAATCTGTACAGATGTATGAAATAATATCACTAAAGGGACTGAAGGGGAAGGTGGTGATCTAAGTATTTCTGGAAAGTGGTCCAGTTCTTAATATTAAAGACAATATAAACTAATTGCACATAAACACTAAACTCCAGCTGATAAAGGTGTTTCCCATGAGATTTCTGGCTAACAATTTTGATACTGTAATAAACATATATAGTTGGACAATTAAGTAAATGGTTGGTGAATAGTTGGAGTCAGATTTCTGAATGCTGAAGTGGTAATTTATAGAATTGGAAAGGGAGATGTTTGAAATGACCCATTTGTTAATGAATTAGAGTTGGAGCTGTCAATATGAAGTCACATTTAGGCTAGTAGGCTAATGCAGATATAAATGATTCTATATAAATATAGTTATGTGTATATTCATGGTTAGTAAACATATAACTGCTCATTTATTTAAGATTATTAGTGAATACCTCTTCTTTCAATTCCCCATTGTGGTAAAAAAAAAAACACAAGATGATCCCCAAGATCCCTGCTTATGTATTCAGAGTGGTGCACATGATTGGAGTCACCCCTGTGAACAGGTACACTCTGTGACAAGGGTGAGCAACGTGCAGGTTTCTCATTAATAAAATCTGGATGAATCACAAGGAAGAGAATTCCAAATCGACCTATCTTGATTAAGTGATCTCTACAAGCAAGGCCCAGGCCTCCTCTAAAGTTAATTTAAATCGGTAGAAGCTCCCATGTAATTTGCAGAAAGCAAACTACCATATTGTGGTAGAGACAAGGACTTCAGTCCTACAGATATAAGGACTTGAATCCTGCCACCAGCCAGTGAGCCTGGCAAAGGATATCAGTCGCAAGCAAGATTCCACTCTGATAGCTTGAAGGTAATATCGTGTAATCTTAAGCAGAGAAACCAGTTAGGACATGGAACACTGTCCAGGAAGATTTTGATTACTCTTTGAAAACAAAGTAGGTGAGCTCGGTCTCTGAGCATTTCACTATCATGCCAGAAATGCTGTCTTGCAGCTTCCAAAGCAGTCAGATTCCAGCTGAGCTTTACCAATGATTGTGGAGGGCACCTTGTGGAAGAAGGATCCTCCAGCTCACTCTGCCTGGATTTCCAGTTCACACAGTAAATTGCTGGATTAAGTGATTGTGATTTAAGGTGGTAAAAAATGGGAACCATGATTTCTACTAAAGGACACAAACAAACAAACAAACAAAAAACAGGAAACATACATGATGTGCTTGAAAAATATGAGTACTTAAATTTAAAAAGTTACAAGAAAAAAAACACATTGCCATTAATCCACTTCAAGATACACCCCTTGCTTCAAATACACTTAGCCCATCATTGTTGCTACTTTCTGAAGCAGTTCTGGAAGTCCTCTTTCCTGAGTGTCATCAGCTACACTGCTGTGGCTGCCTCCATATTCTGAATCAGTTTAAAAAGGCTACCTTTCATGGCCATTTTGACTTTGGGCAACAGTCCAAAATTGTCTGGTAGCAGATCGGTAAAGAAGGTGGATGAGGACACACTGCAGTGGTTTTAGGAGCCTGCCTTTCCATTGTATAGCACTGGCAACAGCATTCACTATATTTTTTAAAATTATACCTCATGAAGCTATTTGCAATAAAAGGACTTCTAAAAATGCTTTAGAAAACAGTAAGAATGATGGCATAAGTGTGTTTAAGGTGAAGGGGAGTATTTTGTAGGAGATTAATGGCAATGTGTTTTTTACTGTAATAAAATTTTGGATTCAAACATTCATCCATTTACCATATAGTTTGATGGCCCCTTGTGCTCATTCTCAGACATGCTAACACTATACACATAAAACACACATATAAATCTACTCAGCAATCCTTAATCCAAACTCATAAAACCCCAGAAGAATATAGCTTAGGAAGCTAATGCTCTGCAGAAGTAATTAAAATGTTAGCAGTTAGTCCCCAGAGTCTAAATTTTAAAATTGTCTAATAGCACCTTAAAGTAAGGTCTTAATCATGTTTTAGATTAAGACTGAGCTGAACTCTTCATGCTTGTCTTGTATTTCAATGAATGGTGCTTTCATCATTTACTATTTTATGTGATGTTCTGTACCATTGTTTTGTTCACTTTACCCAAAATGGTTTTGGTTATTAACATCTACAAAGTCCACTCAACAAATTCTTGTGCTCTTTAAAAATATGGATGAAGTTATTATCCAGAACTTTTTAAGAAACAGTGAAATAATGAACATATGATAAAACTATACATCAAGTAAGTTTTAAACAGTTTGTAAAATATATGTGAATACACATTAATAATGCTCATGTATTAAAAACTGCAATACAGATTTTCTAAGTGTGTAGGTAGGTAATTTTACACTAAATTGCACATTTTATACATCTTGGATTCCTGTGTATTTCTCATTTAAATGGCAGATTCAAATTAAGAAGATCCTCTCTGACCCTTGTGGAGTTAGTCACCAAGATGCTATTACATGATTATATTCCTTCTCCTAAACATATTATTTTCTCCAATCTGGTTCTTCATTAATTCCTTGATGTAAACCACATTCATCAATGGCTTAGCAATCTTCGAGTTTACATCTGAAATTTCAGAGCTCAGAAATGTCTAAACACTGATATATAAGTCATAGTCATTCATATTTTCACTTCTCTAGACCAAAAATAGACTGAAATTTTTTCTGAAGGACCCGGTAGAAAATGTTTTGTGCTTTATGAATTTCTGTCACAAATACTCAACCACTCTTTACAGTGTAAAAGAAACTATGAATAATACAATGATGAATGTGACACCCGTGTCCTAGTTTAGGACCCTTTTCTGTAGATTTCTGTGTTTCTTATTTTTATTTACCTCCTCCATGCACATTAATGGTAAATGTGACTAAAACTTTTCTAATTCAAATTTTGCCCTCTCAGAAAGATTGTTTTGATAATTATTTGAGAGTCTGGGTCTTGACCGTATGAAAGTTCCTAGCTTAAGCACCCTGGTGATCTTACTAATGGAGCTTCTTTTTCTTTTCCTCATCTATATAATGATAAAACTGTCTTGAGTCAGAAGGACCTTTTTGTATTGGGATTTGAACTGAGAACCTTCATGACAAGCTACTTCCTCAGTCTTTTTTTGTTTTTTATTTTGATACAGGGTTCTCTTAGTCACTAAATTGCCCAGGCTGTCCTCCAACTTATGATTCTCCTCCTATATTCTCTACTCTAATAGTGCTAGGATTACAGAATGCATCATCAAGCCCAACTATCCTTTTTTTAAAATTTTTGTTGTTGTTGTTCTTTCTGTTTGTTTGTTTGATTGGGGATTAAACCAAGGGTCTCACATATACTAAGCAAATACTCTCCCATGAGCTACCTTGTCAACCTCTGGTAATGCTATTCTATGGATTAAGACAAGTAAGAGCTTAGTATCTTGCCCATGGCCCTTGTTTGATAAGTGCTAGATACTATTTTTCATATTATGGCATTTAACTTTCTGTTTCCCATCAACAGTGAGAGCACTTATAGGCACTACCCACTCAGAACCAAATCTTGAACTTCATGTTGTTTAGCTTCTGAAATCTCAGCCTTGAATACATTCGACACTCAACACTCACATATTTCCCAACAGCTTACTTTAGGGCCTGGCTTCATCCTTCTCTCTGAGCTCTCAGTACCCCTGAATTCTCTTCTGCTGTGAGAAGGAACCCTCCTACAAGCTGATTTCTTTCTTCTTTGTGATGTACAGAGATGATCTTTCCGCATCTCCATTATTTGATGGAAGTGAAGGTCCTGTAGGGCACTTCAGCTTTCCTATGCAAGTCCACACCATCCTCCATAACAATTGTTTCCCATTCTTTCACCAGATGGGAAACATTTAGACCTGACTTTATAGAGTACTGAAAGCCACAGAATCTTGTCAAATTAGTCTCCAAGTGTTTTCCTGGAGGTGATCCTTTTCTAGTCCCCCAACTTCTCCACCCCAGCATCTTTAGTTATTTGCTTATTTACGCATTGTCATATAAGCAAAAATTGAGCTGCTTTGTTGTTGGAACCAGTGCACATTTTTCCAGCAGATTTGTTGAAGGAGAAGATAACCACTTCAACAACAAGTTCTTTACACTCACTCTCAGGACGTGGATCATGGAATTCAAATGGACTTTCAACCAAGACTTTTATGTTCAGAGGTGAGTCATCAGCAGAGGTGATACTTCACCGAATGGGGAGAGAACAGAGCCTATTCCTGCCAGGTTTTGGACTGTGTGTTACGTTTCTTCAACCTTCCCACACTGACTTCTTCAGATCCTTGTCCTTCGCCTCGTTACTGTACCAGGCACCTGGCCACTATTTGCTTAAATCCTACCTCTGCCTCTACTTCCCCCTTCACATCCTCAGAGTTGACTGCACCTGTCCTGGAAGAAGCAGGTGCTGTTTTTACCTGCATCACCTGGGCGAAGTCTCTACAGCTCAGGTGTGTGGCTCTCTCCTCAGCAGTATGAAGGCTGGGTCAGCAATGCAGAACTGACTGAGACTAAGGTCACCTTGTTTAAAAGGGTAGGCTAAGCATACATAACCAGAGTTAACTCTATATATGTTTTGTTAAAATATTTTTCCTATTGTTTTAAAAATTGTGTTTTGTTGAAAAGAAAAAACATACCTAATAAAGTAGTCATATCCCAGAGGAGCTGTTCTGTTCTTAGGGAGCCTGGAGAACAATGGCCCTGACTCCTTTAAGTTGAAAAGACAGGCACTGTGTCCCTGCAGTAGGTTCTATATTCTTGGAAGTGATGTAGTTAGTGCAATGGCAGCAGTTGATCTGTGTGGGCTGTGATACTATTCTCCAGGCCCTGTGGAGAGGCCCAGAGGTCCAGAGGCTGTGAAGGGTCTCAACATGGACCTAGAAGCCAGCACTGCAAGAGCATTTGTAGGAAAAATCTCAGCCATGTCTCCTGCCCCCATCCTGACCACTGGGAGGGGACAGCAGTCAGACTGGGTGTCACCTGTCGCTGCAGTCCTTGGAGCCTCTACTATAAAGTGGCATCTCTCTGTGCATCTGCGTCTTTTCAGGGTCACACTCTGGAGTTCAGAGGAACAGGAGTTCTTTAACCTAAATGTCCATCACTTCACATCATTAGCCTCAGAGATCTTTACATCCTAATGGCATGACCTGTGATGACCCATGTGACTCTTAAGGTTCTTGGGGTGAAGAACCACAAGAGGATGAGAAAACAAAGAAGAGACAAAGCCTGGGATCAGGTGGAGCGCTTATCCTCCTGATTGGAGGAAAGGAACTGCTCAACCACTGTAGCACCTTTATTTATACCTTCCAAGGAAGAATGTCAATTTTGACCCTGCTGTCTAGCAACTTCTCTGGCTGGCCTGGGCCCCTTGTCTTCTTGGTGTTGGAACACCTTGTTTACATGGCTTGTTTTGGGCTCTCTGTGTTTTCAGGGTTATTCTTGCTTTAGCCCCACACATATGATCAATTTCCAGCTTCAACAACTCCCTACAGTGACCAGGGACTCCTTTGATGCAATGAAGATGTACGGAGAAAAACCTATTCAAGTTTCCAGGTCATATTGGCAAGGACCAACTCATTCTGCAGGACAGAGTTCAGCCCATGTCTATCTTGCATCACGTTGGTGGAAACAGGAGTCCTCTGGCCAGGAAAGAAATCCAAGGGGACATTGAAGGAATGAGGGAAGCAGCTGCTGCTATCTCTGGGAGGTTGTCTTGGAGACACACAGTAACACATGCAGGCTTTCCAGAGATTCTGTGGGACCCTCCACTCCATGCCTGTCCCTGTCTTCTCTGCTCATTCAGATAACCAACAGCAGAGCCAGTATAGCCCCCAAAAGTTTGGATATGCGCATCTAGAAGTAGCAGCCTTTGTAGAGTCCTGCTGAAACTGTGTGTCCCCATCTGTCAGATGATGATGCCAGGCTTTTCAAAGGTCTTAGAAAGACTTTCCAGATCTTCATCCTGTTACTGGGACTTACACCTGGCACTGAACAAGTGTTTGATCAGGACTCTGATTCTTCAGTGTTATATGTACCCTCACTCCCACAGGCTTCTAGTAATGATGCTTGAATTCACTCCATCTGATTGTCATGCCATGTCCAGTTTCACCTGATCCTGAACTGTCTGATATCCTCCTTAGCTCAGCCGTAGCCTCTCAATGGCATAGCCATGAGACACTTCAGGACAGGACTGATGAGCTATAGCAAGTACTTGCTATAGCATCTCAGATACCATCCTCTGTTCAGGGGGCCACTTCCTTTCTGCTAAAACCTGGTCAGGTATATACTGTGTATCACACAACCTAGACTTGCTGTGGACTGGAATTTGTATCCCCCTGAATCCACACTTGGAAACCCTCACACCCAATGTCATCATTAGACAGTGGAAGAGGAAGAAACTGAGCTGTTCTCTCTTCACTGTGTGAAGACTCAGTGAAAAAGCACACATGTATGATACTTGCTTTTAATGATGTGGGAATTTGGCTTAACATCCTTGATTTTAATATGAATTACTAAGGACAACTCCTACACAGTCATTATTGCTTGTCCATTTCAGCGCCCAAAGAAAAAACTTTTCTGGATTGCATTCCCCTGAGATTGGGAAGCACCTGGTTAGAGAACAACAAACTATGAGCTCCACGGGTCTTCACTATGCTTGTTCCCATACCTCGTGGGAATGTAGTCACTCTCACAGGGCTAGGTACCATGGCTGCTTTAGTGATAGAGCAACAGGGATGAGTAGCTGTAATACAAACCATGTGGCCTGCAGCTCCTAAAATATGGACTACCTGGCCCTTTAAGGAAAATTTTGCTGATTCTACCTGCTATTTGCCAGATATTCTAATTTCTCATATCTCTCTGCATTTGACTGTCATAATCATTGCGATATTAGCTGTTTTCTTCTTACTTTTCTGGTGGCCACCTCTTCCTTCCATGTTCTATCAGAAGTAATTTTCTGTGTATGATCTCTTTTTTTGGAGGGATTACTTTTGGAAACTTTGTTCTTTGGTTCACTTTATGGTCTCACTTGTGCTGAAGAAATCAGGGTTTTACAGACTATCTGGTTTTTGCCACTATTAGGATGGTGTGACATTTTTCTTGTGACTCCCTACTTACTAAATTTTAGACTGCTACTGTAGGTTTTTCCCATGTGTGGGTAACATGGAACTGGACAGAGCCTCCCTAAGTTCCTCTCCAAAACCCAAAAGTCAAACCTCCGTTTTCTTGCACGCGCCAGTGCTCCTCCAATCAGCTGTCGATACATCATTCTGCCCACCCCTTTAACTCTGCCCCTGTCAAATTCCAAATAAAGCCCGCAGTTTTTTTCCTGAAGCTTCCACAGGGTGCTTGCATCTCTTCGGCAGCCCTCCTGTGCCCGCAATAAAGACCTCTTCCCTTCTCTTCCTTCCTTTCTTCCTTCCTTTCTTTCTTTCTTGCTCTCGCTCTATCTCATGTGTTGGAGGACCAGACAGATGGTGCCATGACTGGAGTGGGGAAGTTTGTGCAACTCCTGGAGGTACCCCTGTGTATCGGGTAATATGCCATGTACCCCCAAGTCCTCATAATTTTGATGGGGCTGAGTTATTGGTTTGTTGTTGGTTTGTTATCAGGCAATGTGAGTGCTGTGCCCACCCAGGGGTGGAGCCGACATACAGTGTAAGGGAAGGCGGATCTTCCTCTTGTTCGCTTCCTCTTCCGCCTCTCTCTCGCTTGCCAGCGTGTCTTGCTGTGCAGCTGCCATGAAAGGCAGCCTTGCCCCACCATGCTGACTTGGAGCCAACTAATGGACTGAAACTCCCAAGAAACTGTAAGAATAAACCTTTCCTTCCCTAACTTTGGGAGTCAGGTATTTTGTCTCGGCAACAAGCGAAAAGTAACTAAGACACCTGCTTCAAGTCCCCTCTCCCTGAGGACTTTCCTCCTCCTTTTCCTCTCCTCTCTGCCTCTGCCATTGCCGTTACTGGCTTCCATTCACCATGGGTCCCCTTCAGTTCTCGTAGGTTCACATAGGTGAGCCAACTCTCCTTTCAGGGTTCCTGTTCCTGTTTCATAAGCCGAGGTGCCATGCTGGGATGCCCCGCCCTCACCTCACCCTCCCGGGCTACCCCCGCCATCCCACTGGTAAGGACTGCTGGACCTGGATGTGGGACTCTCTCCCTTTCTCCCATACTCCCTGCAGTATGGGATGAGGACTCTTTCAGGGACTGTGACTCAGCATTTTTGCCTGTGGGCTCACTGCCAATTTAGTTGCCATGTAAAACTGCGTGGCTAGCCTGCAATAATGGTCAAGGCCCACGGGTGGGCACTACACTTTCTGCTACGTTAACAGCAACTGGTCTGAGACGTCCAGGCCTTTTTTGCTCTCAGGGCAGATTCCTCCCTCCTTCAGGCATGTGGGGCAGCTCAAGTTCTTTTGGCCCACTCCACACTGGCAACCCCTCCCCCCATTTCCCATAGAGGCTTGCTGCTCTTCTCCATTGTCATCTTCTCCCCCTGCAGCACCCATTCTGGCTCCTTCTCCTCCTGTGCCCTTGTTGCTATTTTCCAACCTGCACATCATACCCACTCTTGCTGCTCCCAGCCTCCACTAATAGCTGTCTTTGCTTTAATAACTGTCTTTGCTTTCACTGATATACAAGGTTTTATTTCTTTGATTCTTATTTCAAGAGATCTCTGCTGATTAACCTATAAAATGTTCTCACTAATCTATTTATACTCACAAATGTAAAAACTGTGACAGAGTTATTAGAATTCAAATTGGTCAAATATATTTGAGTGCACTCTGGGTAAGGTGTTTGTCTGTTAAGCTATTTATGTTTCTAGTTCACATCTATACAGATCATCTATATGTTTTTGTGTTTGTTATATCTGCAAACAACTATCTTTTTATTTGAGTTTAACAATTTTTTCCTTTCCCATTTTTGGATCATTTGTTAAAAATTTAGTATGGGTTATATGTCTAAAAGCATGCTTCTACCTATGTTGCCAGCTGGTTAAAATGATGCTATAATTGGTTGTGTAAATTTATTATATATTGTCATTTATGTTAAGTGTTGCAATTGGGTTTTTCATAAATCATCTACAGAAAAAAATTAAAATTACTAGAATAATGAAACAAAATCCCTTGAGGTGGGGAGAAGATTATTGGATAGAACTTTAATTGATGAATAAGAAAGCAGCTGCCTGGTATCATTTTACCAGTTCTTGTTCATTGACCAGAGGCCCCAGTGATTTCCATAGCCTTATGGGAGACATCCCAAATAAAGTTATAAAATGTATTACTCTCTTATGTTCACATAAGGTTTTAAGATTTATTTATTTATTTTTATTTATTTATTATTTTTGGTGGCACCAGGAGATCAAATTCACAGCCTTGTGCCTGCCAGGCAGGCACTTAAGCCACTGAGCCAAACTCCTGGCCCTAGTTTTTGAGGCAGGGCCACACTATGTAGCTCAGGCCGGCCTTGCACTCGCATTGTAGCCCAAGCTGACCTCGAACTCACAATGCTCCTCCAACCTCAGCCTCCTGAGTGCTGGGATTAAAGGCATGTGCCACCATGCCCGGTAAGGTTTTCAGATTTAAAGATGCTCTGATACAAAGGTTTCACATGGCTAAGGCAATTCATTATTGCTGATCTTATGGTATATTAAATGTGTTCATGCCTTCAAGCATACAAATCTTCTAAAATGTAAATGACTGACATCTTTCAGATCCAGACATCTGCCTTTCTCTTGTGCTTAAGTTACTTGTGATAGCAGACTTAAGTCAAACCAACATGAGGTCACCAGTCAAATGACAATTTTTTAAACAAAAATTTATGTAATATACATGTTACATATATACCACTATACTTGGAGATGAGTAGGTACATGTCCCTTTTTCCACTTCAGTTCTTTCTCTTATCTCCTCTTGCATAGGCTCCTGCAGTGCTGACCCTTTTACTTTTACCAAGCAGTTTAAATGTGTCTTTCAATCCTATGATTTGACCTATAAAGATATCCACGTTATTTTAATGTCTACTCTTTCTCTGGCACAAAAGGAGAAACTTTGGCAGGCTGCATGGGCGGCAACTGATAAAAAGCACAAAGTAGACCGTGATCATCCCATTGGAGTAACTGCTGTTCCCAGCGCAGATCACCAATGGGTTTACCAACACAATGCGGAAGATCCTTAACATATAGTTTAATGTTGGAACGCATCCTGATAGGCCTCCGCAAAATTTCCCAGATTCAGCTTAACTATCACAAAATTCATTAATTAACTCAAAGACAAGATAGAAACCCTGCAGAGTTTATCCCCCAGCTTGAGCTTCCCTTGGCCTATGAGCTGCTCTCTCTCACTCTTTCTTTTCTCTCTTGTGGAGAATCCCTGCCACTGCTGTTACTAGCCACTACCCACCCAACACTGACCCAGCCTCATCTCTCCAGGTTCCTACAGGTGCACCAACTCTCGCTCAGGTGCCTATCTCTTAAATTGTAGGCCTATGCTGGCACACGCCCTCACTCATCCTCCAGGACCTCGCTCGCCCTTTGGGGCTTCCCGTTTTGTTTCCCCTGGTGATGACTAGTGGACACAATTGTTGGGATCTCTATCCAAATGCACTCTTGCGGTTGGTGATGAGCCCCCACCGGTCCATAACCCATTTTCATTGGCTCACCCCTAATGTGGCTCATTATGGGAAGTACTCATTCCCTACCAAAAGCAATACTCCTCTTGGACAACTGGGCCCTTTGGGCCTAAAACAAGTAATTAAAACAGAAACAACTTATTTTCCTCTGCCAAACTGCTTGGCCTATGTACCCTCTGGACAATACTGAGTGTTAGCCAGAGGAAGGTACTTTTGATTATGATACCAGTAGGGATCTAGATAACTACTGCTATCATAATGGCAAGTGTGGAGAAATTCCCTATGTTCAGGCCTTTTTTGAGCTCTGGATACATCCTGACCTTATCCAGTCCTATACAGTGACTCATACCCTTTTGGCTTGCTCCAGTCTCTCCTCCCCTTTCCACTCAACACTGTTCCCGGAATCTTCTCCCTTCTCTCCCTGATCCTATTGATGAAGTCCCTTCCATCCTGCCTCCTCCATACCCATGTGAGCCCTTGGCCCCCGTCTTCCTCCCAACCCCCTTCTCCAACCGATCCTCAACCCTCCTCTCCTTCTCCTCCACCTTCGTCACTGTCAACATCACCCCTCCTCGTGCCTCCACTGTGTTCTTCCACTTCACCTCCTCCTTCTCAACTCCCTCAACCTCCTACAACAGTTGAGTGCCCCCCCCTCGGCTGACTCTCTGCCATCTGTTTATCCTTCCCTTCCACTTCTGCCTTCTTCTCCCCCTCCTCTCCCATCTCTGCCATCTTTTTCTGTCCCACAACCCTCTCCAACTTGCACATACTCCGCCCATACTCCACTCTCACAAGCCTCACTCCTCCCCTGCTAGCCACCCTTATCCCTCCTCCTCTCCTCCTACCTATTGTACACATTCTCATAGGACCCTCCCCCCACTTTCCTCTGTCTTCACCATCCAGGTGTCATCTTTAACCCTCCCAATTCCTCTGCTTTTGCCCCTCAAACCCTCCTCTCTCTTCATGAAGTTGCTGGTACTGAAGGTCTCATCAATGTTCATATTCCTTTTTCTATAGCTGATCTCTCACACATTTCAGACCATGTAGGCTCTTTCAAAGAAGACCCTTTTCACTTCACATAACAACTCAAATTCACTTTTCAAGCATATAAATTAACCTATGAGGATATTTAAGTTATTCTTTCCACCACTTGTTCTCCCACTCAAAAATTAGAGCTACGGCTAGTGTCTCAAGTGTCTCAAGGCATGAATTAAACCAAGAGTTCCCTATAGGAGTGATGGCTGTTCCCAACCAAGACTCCAAATGAAGCTATCAACCTGACGCTGATGGCTCCAAACATATAGCCCAAATGACTGAATGTCTTATTCAGAGCCTCCACAAAATGTCTCACAAATAGGTTAACTATCAAAAATTAAGACAGCAAACCCAATGTGCAAATGAAAACCTGGTGGCATTTATGACTCCACTCAGAGACGGTTACTAAATTTACTGATGTGGACCCTGCAACACCTGAGGGAATTATTCTACTTAATTCTCACTTCATTTCCCAGGCAGCACCAGATATACAAACAAAATTAAAAACATCTAATCTAGGCCCTCAGTCTCCACAAAAGGATCTCTTAGATGTGGCCTTCCATGTTTTTAACAATAGAGAACAACTTAAACAGGACAAACTAGAACAACTCAAATTACAAGCTAAACATGATTTAGAAAAAATTAGACTTCAGACCAAAATCCAGGGTCAAATGTTTTGCTGCGGCACTCAGGGCTCGGAGAGACACCAAATGGTGAAACTGCCAATATGATCTCCAAACCCCAAGCCCTTCCAGAACCATGCTTCAAATGCAGCAAGGTAGGACACTGGGCATGAGCTTGCCTTGACCTGAGGCCTCCTGCAGAACCATGTGCCCTCAGCAATCAAGAGGACCACTGGAAGGTTGACTGCCCTATTAGCCAGACAGTGGGTAAGTCATCAACTTTCCTGGCCTCACAGGCACCAACAACATTGCCCCCTCTGCCTCCAGGTCCATCATTGACTGATCTGTTCAGATTTACCATTGGAGAAGATTGATGGGGCTTGGGGTCCACAGTCCCCACCAAGGTGACTCACTCAGAACCCCAACATCTCAGGTAAAACGCTTTCTTTTCTTATCAGCACAGGGACTAAGTACAGCGTTATACCTGAGTTTTGAGGCCAGTGCTCAGTCACGTTTCTGTTGTAGGGATTGATGGTAAGCCAACACAGCCTCTACAGATGGGTCTCATTCTCTGTCAATTTCAAGACTTATTCTTTACACACAACTTTTTAGTCATCCCAACCTGTCCTGTACCCCTTTCATGCAGAAACTTACTTCAAAACCTCAACTTTTCTTACACCGTCACTCTTCTCACAGTCCTCATACTTCAACTCCAATGCCTATACTCTGCTACCACTGTCCTTACCCTTTCCTTCTCCTTCATTGATCTAGTAGTCTGGGACACTTTCAACCCTATGCATGCCACTCAAGCTACACTGGTTTTAATTTGTCTAAATAATCCTTCTGTTTTCCCTTGTGTTCCACAATACCCTATAACCCAAAACACCCATGGGGGTTCAAACCTCTTATCTGCCATCTGCTATTGAATGGATTCTTAAAGGTTGCACACTCACCCTACAATACACCAGTTCTTCCTGTACTCAAGCCAGATGGTTCATACAGATTAGTACAAGATCTCAGGGCCATTGATAATGCAGTCATACCAATTCATCTGGTTGTCCCAAACCCCTATACTATACTGTCTCATATTCCCCCGTCCATCTCTCACTTTTCAGTGCTAGACCTCAAGAATGCCTTCTTTACTATACCCCTACACCCTGACTGCCAGGATCTCTTTGCTCTCACGTGGGCAGATCCAGAAGTCTTTCGATGTGCACAACTTACATGGACAGTCCTACCTCAAGGCTTCAGGGACAGCCCACACTTTAGTCAAGCCCTTGCCACTGACCTCACTGCAATTGACCTTCAACGTGATACACTCATGCAATATGTTGATGATCTCCTCTTTTGTTCCCCCACCCGCACTTCAGCTATACTCAACACCGCTACCCTGCTTAACTTTCTCTCTGACTGAGGATACAGAGTTTCCTCAACCTAAGCTCAGATAGCTTCACCAAAAGTAAAATACTTAGGGCTCATTCTCACTCCTACCACATGTTCCATAACTTCTGATTGCAAAGCCTTACTTCATGACTTCCAGATGCCAGTTACAAAACAACAGGTGCACTCTTTCTTGGGCTTAGCACCCCTTTTTCTCCTTTAGATCCCCAATTATGCCTCTTTGGCACAACATTTATATCAAGCTTCAAAAGGATCCCTATCAGAACCAACTAGACCCCACAGCTCCAACTCACTCATCATTTCTTAAATTTAAAGATGCTTTATTTAAAGCCCCAGCTCTAACTCTCCCCAATTCTACCCTATCTTTTATACTATATACCTCAACTGAAAAACGCAATGCTACAGGGGTCCTAGGACACCAAAAGGGACCCTCATTTCAGGCATTAATTTATCTCTCCAACAGAGAACTTGTGGCAGAACTTGGTGAGAGATATGTAGCCTCCAGTTCCACACCCTGGTCTTCTTGGTGGCCTACATTAGATTCACTGGCCTCTATTCTGCTTGCCATCTTAGGCCCCTCATCATCATTATCTTTTTTTTTTCTCATAGCTCCTTATGTCTTTAAACTTCTTTTGAGGTTCATTCAATCCAGGATCCGTGCATTCACTGCCAATGAACTCCTCTTCCTCAGCGACATCACCACCCGAGTTCATGTGAAGCCCACCTGTCATCCCATCAACCCTCCCAACCCTCTGTTCAGTAGAAAGTAGCCAGAGAGACACATCGTCCCTTAACAATCCAAAGATGGGAATGACAGGTTTTTCGCATGTGCAGGTTAACATGGCGCTGGACAGTGCCTCCCTGTGTTCTTCTCGGGAACCCAAAAGTCAAACCTCCCGCTTTTTGCACGCGCTGAAGCTCCTCCAATCAGCTGTCAATATGTCACTCCCCCTGCCCCTTTAATTCTGCCCCTGTCAAATTCCAGATAAAGCCTATGGTTTTTTCCTGAAGCTTCCAGAGGGTGCTTGCATCTCTTCAGCAGCCCTCCCATGACCACAATAAAGGCCGCTTTTCTTTCTTTTTTCTCTCTCGCACATCAGAGGACCAAACATGCTTATATTAATAACTATTAGCAACATTAAGATGTTCCTTCAAGAACATTTACAGACTCTCCTCTAGCTACTTGTCTTCTCATCTTGGTGATGGATGAAGAATGCAAGAATATGACACTGCTGATCTGATTTGCAGGAGTCAAAAAGGTGTGTTCCTTTTCAAAGCCTGTTTTTCTGGTCTTCCTGCTTCTCAACTGTACTCTCACACATAGGATTCCAGTGAAGTGACTGCAGAAACAGGAACTTGCCATGCTTGGATGCAAACCTCAGCTGACAGAGTCAATGATTTTTTCCTCTTTCAGTGAACAGAACAGTGGAAAGTGTGTGCTATTTTTTTGTGCCGTTACCTTATCTGCTTAACTTTTCTTTTTATTGCCCAGTGCTGTTAAATCTCCTTTCCTTTGGATTTAACGATGCCAGGGGTAGATATGTTTTATAATGTTAGCAGAGAAAAATATCCCAAAGAGAGACGATTGCTCTTTCAGACACCATTCACTGTCCAAAGAGAATTCACCACCTCCTGAGATAAATTTACCAATAAGTGGCCCAAATTGATGGCAGTGAGAGCAATGTGGCAATACAGAACAGGAGGAACCTTCTGGGAACAACAGGGTAAGATCGGACTAGCCCATAGTGAGTACCAGCTTGTGACCATGGTGTCACTTCTTTGTCATTTGCCACTCTTGAAATGGATTACAGCTCTGGAACTGGGAGAGATTCTAACATAGTAAGATGTGATGGCCTTGTATGCCTTCTAGGGCAGGTCCGCAGGTAAACTGCTCTGCAGAATTTTGTGCTTTCTTTTTTAAAAAACTTTATTTTATTGGTACATACTGATATATATAATCATCACAGTCAACACAGAGTATTTGTTCCTGTACATAATATGTTTTTATCCTTCTTGTTTTTCTCATATTGCTCTTATCTCCTTCAGCTCATTCCCTGGATAAAAATACTGGCAAATATTCTTTGGTTCTGCCATTTTCATTTGTTCAAGATTCATTTTATGTGAGACTAGTGAAAACAGCACCAAATTATCTTGACTTATATGCATTTATTCATGTTCACTGGAGTAACCCTATCAATCCTTCATTATCTTCTATAAATCAAAGTTCAAATAGATTAGTTTCATTTAGATAGGTAAGGAGCCAGTGGCCAAAACTTTATGAGCAGTCTGAGTCATGAGATTGTTAGTGTGTGAGGACAACAGTAAATACCAGTCCTTCTTGATGTTCCAAAATAACACTTCTCTCATTCAGTGGCATTTCTTTTACAGTACCAACAAATTAGTTGATTTGTTGATTTTATTTTTAGAAAATAAAAATGTGTAAAATGTTTTAGATGAAAAAAGATTTCAAGCATTGCTCCAAAGATAGAGACTAATATAAGCACTTAACTTCATGATTTAGATTTAAAGGAGGAGTGACTTTTCCTCTACATATGATTGAGAACATTTTTAATTTTAAAGAAATTAAACATTCTAGTAGAGTAACAGCCAATTTTTATCATGATGCTAGAATTAATGGAGTTTGCATCCTGTTTTCCTCTTTTCGAAGTTTGGTGCCAGTCCTCTGATTTCTCATTGAAGGATCTTCGGTTCTTCTTCCCTGGCTACTCATTTCCTTGGCTTCCTCTCAGCCTCCCACTTGACTACTTGCAACACTTGCCCCTCCTGAACATTCAGAGGCATTTCTCTTTCTTCTGCACCTAGGAGAAACTCAAATGTTCCTTTTTCATATTCCTGGGGCTGGATGCTGGGCCATCCCTCTGCTGGCAAAGTGCCTCTCAGAAGCTCTTTAAATCTTTAAATCTGCTAAGTTTAGAGTTTTGTTTTTAGCACATTCTATAGGTCCATGCTCAGTCATCCCCTCATTTCAGAATTTTCTACTAAATTCTCACTAAACTCCACACACAAACATCTATGCTGCGGTTTTTAACTGTGTTTATTATTGCTGCTTTGTCTTTGCCTGCTGCACAGATACAGCACAATGCTGTTGGCAGATACTATACTTTTTGATGTTACAGAAAGAAATGTGTGTATTTTATATGTCTCTTGTTAACTCATGTGTACATGTTTGGAGACATGAAAGGGCAACATAGAAGATATGCATTTGTTAAACTTTATCAGATATTGCCAAAATCAGAATGATTTTGCTAGTCAATCCAAGATAATAAGGTTTTAAAAACTTGTCTGAAGTGGCGGTGATGGTAGAGTTACAATTATTGACTGGCTTTGGTCTAAGGATTGGTGGAGCACACTTCTGGGTGTGTCTGAGTAGGGTAATGGAGGCCTCACTTTGGGTACTACATCTGGTCCCTCTGTTTCTTACCCTTTCCTTTCTGGTATTGTTGCGATGTTCTGCTTTCTGGAAACAATGAATTAAGCACTTTTGCTCTGCCATGCCCCTCTGCCATGATATTGCTGACTTGGACCCAACCAACCATGGACTGAATTTTTGACACTATGAGCAAATTAAACCTCTCCTTTGGATTTTTTTTTTATTTAAGTGAAGAAAAAACAGAAAAAAAAGACATATAAAACAAAGACAACAAGCCAAAGAGACAAACAAAACGACTAGAGTAAATACACAACAGTAACATTGCAGGTTTACAAAATCGGATGATAGAAACTTGACAATGGTTGCAATATTGCGTATCATTATCTTTAAAATGGTCAGTAACATTAACAGATATAAACATGTAAAATTGATCGAATCATATGAGTATTAATTGTACTTTCTTAATAACGAATACATTCAGCAGTGTGTTCATTTTAGTTATCTTACATATACATATATACAGGTTTATATCTTTTCCTCTTCCTTTTTCTCTTTCCGCCTTTTCCCTTCCCAATTACTTTTGCTCTTTGAGCTGTTGTTTACCCTTACATAGTATTTATTATAGATTTTGGATCATATATACTTTTCTGTTTCTTACAATAGGGAGACAATACGGTATTTACACATGTGGGTTTGATTTATCTCACTTATGAGTATGGTCTCAAGTCGTGACCATTTACTTACAAAAGTCTCAATGCAATCTTTCTTAATAGCTGAGTAGTACTCCATTGTATAAAAGTACCACATCTTTTTTATCCATTCTTTGATTGATGGGCACTTGGGTTGTTTCCAAGATCTGGCTATTATAAATTGGGTTGCTATAAACATGGGTGCACAGACATCAGTGTGTTATGATGTTTTCAATTCTTCTGGGAAAATGCCCAGAAGAGGGATAGCTGGGTCAAATAGGATCTCTAATCCTGGCTTCTTGAGGAATCTCCACACCGACTTCCACAGTGGTTGCACCAGTCTACACTCCCACCAACAGTGGAGAAGAGTTCCTTTTTCCCCACAGCCCCTCCAGCATTTGTTGTTGGTTGATTTTTGAATCTTGGTCATTCTTTCCGGAGTGAGATGGAATCTCAGTGTTGTTTCAATTTGCATTTCCCGAATGACCATTGATGTTGAACATTTTTTCATATATTTATTTGCCATTTGCATTTCTTTCTCCGAGAAGTGTGTATTCATCTTAGATGCCCATTTTTGGATTGGGTCCTTGAATTTTAGGGACCTGATTTCTTTTAATTCTTTATATGTTTTAGATAGAAGTCCTTTGTCTGATGGACAATTGGCTAAGATATTTTCCCAGTTCGTGGGTTTTCTTTTCACTCTGTTGGAGATTTCCTTTGACATGCAAAAACTTTTTAGTAGGATGAGATCCCAGGTGTTGATTCTGGGGAGTATTTCCCGTGCAATTTGATTTTTGTTCATGAACTCTCTGCCTACTCCTATGTCATTGAGATTTTTACCTACTCTGTCTTCTAGTAAGTTTAGTGTCTCTGGTTTTATATTCAGATCTTTGATCCATTTTGACTTTGTTTTAGTGCATGGTGATAGGCATGCATCTAGTTTTAGTTTACGGCATGTAGAAAGCCAGTTTATCCAGCACCATTTGGTAAAGAGGCTGTCTTTCTTCCAATGTACACGTTTGGCCCCTTTGTCAAAGATGAGGTGGCTAAGTGTGTTTGTAGTTGTGTCTGTATCTTCTAATCTATTCCATTGATCTTCAGGTCCATTTTGTTTCCAGTACCATGCCGATTTTATCACAGTAGCTTTGTAGTATAGTTTCAAGTCGGGGATTGTGATGCCTCCTGCCTTTCCTTTGTTGCCCAGAATTGCCTTTGCTATTCTAGGTCTTTTCTGGTTCCAGATGAATTTCAGGAATGCTTTCTCTAGCTCTGTGAGGTAGGCAAGTGGTATTTTGATTGGGATTGCATTAAATCTGTAGAATAATTTTGGGAGAATGGCCATTTTCACGATGTTTGTTCTTCCTATCCATGAACAGGGAATATCTTTCCATTTTCTGAAATCTTCTTCGATTTCCTTCTTTGGAGTAATGTAATTTTCACTGTATAGATCTTTTACTCCCTTTGTTAGATTGATTCCTAAGTATTTCATTTTTTTGGATGTTATAGTAAAGGGTGTTGTTTCTCTTATTTCTCTCTCAGTGACTTTGTTGTTTGTGTACAGGAATGCTATTGATTTTTGAGTGTTGACCTTGTATCCAGCTACATTACTAAATTTAGTTATTACTTCTAAAAGTCTTCTAATGGATTTTTGGGGGTCTTCTATGTAGAGTATCATATCATCTGCAAATAATGATAATTTCACTTCTTCCTTTCCTATCCTTATTCCCTTTATTTCTTTCTCTTGTCTAATTGCTCTGGCTAATATTTCCAGAACTATATTGAAAAGAACAACTCTTTGATTCATTAATTCTTTGTATTGTTTTCTTAGTTTCAATTGCATTAATTTCTGCTCTAATCTTAATAATTTCCTCCCTTCTTTGGGCTTTGGACTTGATTTGCTCTTCTTTTTCTAGAAGTTTGAGGTGCAGCATGAGGTTGTTTATGTGTGTTCTTTCTGTTTTTCTGATACGAGAGTTCAGTGCTATAAATTTCCCTCTGAGGACTGCTTTCATTGTATTCCACAGGTTCTGGTAATTTGTATTTGCATTTTCATTCAATTGTAGATATTGTTTAATTTCTTCTTTAACTTCTTCTGTGACCCATTGGTTATTTAGGAGGGTATTATTTAATTTCCATGTGTTTATGCAGTTATTGTAGGATTTTTTGTCATTCATTTCCAATTTTACTGTGCTGTGGTCAGATAATAAGCATGGAATTATTTCAGTTCATTTGCATTTACTTAAGCTTGCTTTGTGGACCAGTATATGATCTATTTTAGAGAATGACCCATGTGCAGCTGAGAAGAATGTGTATTCTGATGTTGATGGGTGGAATACTCGGTATACATCTACTAGGTCCATTTGTTCACAAGCTTGATTTGGTTCTGCTATTTCTTTGCTGATTTTTTGTTTGGTTGATCTATCTCTCTGTGACAATGGGGTGTTAAGGTCCCCTGTTATAACTGTATTATAGTTTATTTGGTTTTTCATGTCTATTAAGAAGTGTCTTACATAGTTGGGTGCTCTCATATTTGGTGCACATATATTTATGATTGTAATCTCTTCCTCTTGAGGTTTTCCCCTAACAAGTATGTAGTGACCTTCTTTATCTCTTTTGATTATTCTGTTTGAAGTTTGTATTGTCTGCAAACATAATAGCTACCCCTGCTTTTTTCTGGGTTCCTGTTTCATGGAGTATTGTTTTCCAGCCTTTGATTTTTAGTCTGTGAATTTCCTTTTGAGTGAAATGTGTTTCTTGTACACAGCACATTGTTGAGTTTTGTCTCTTAACCCACTCTGCTAGTTTGTTTCTTTTTATTGGTGAGTTGAGACCATTTACATTGATTGATATAACTGATACATACCGGCTCATCCCTGTCATGATATCTTTCTGTTGTTGGTTTTCTACATTTTCTGTTTAATTACTTGCACTGCTTAGTGGTTTCCTTTTGTTGTTGTTCTTAAGATTGTGGCTATCTTTGTCTCTTTCTAGAGTGTCTTTCAGTGCTCTTTGTAGTGTTGGTTTGGTGGTCATAAATTTCTTTGGTTGTTCTTTGTCATGAAAGTATCTTATTTCTCCATCAATTTTTAAGGATAGTTTTGCAAGGTACATCAATCTGGGTTGAAAGTTGTTTTCTTTCAGGGTTTGAAATACTTCACTCCAAGCTCTTCTAGACTTAATGGTTTGTGTTTAGAAGTCTGCCATGATTCTGATAGGTTTTTCTTCATAGGTGATGTGTTTCTTTTCTCCGACAGCTTTTAGTATGTTGTTCTTGTGCTGTATTTCTGATACCCTTATTATATGTCTGGGTGAGGATTTATTTTGGTTGTGGTTAATTGGTGTTCTGTATGCCTCAGTTACCTGTATTTCAGATTCTCTTCCCATGTTTGGAAAGTGTTCTGCTATTATTTCTGTGAATAGTCTTCGCAGGTCATTAGTATTGACCCCTGCTTTTTCATTTATGCCTAGTAACCTTATGTGATTTCTCTTGGCATTGTCTTGCAGCTGTTGAATTGTTGTTTCTTGGTTCCTTACTATTTTTAGGAGATCTTTTCTTTTGTAGCCATGATCTCCCATGCTGTCTTCAAGATCTGAGATTCTATCTTCAGCTTCATTTAAGTGGTTTTTCAAACTTTCCATGGAGTTTTTCTTTTCCTGCATTTCCCTTTGCATCTGTTTCATGCATTCTGTTTGTGTCTTATATCGTTCATTCAAATTTTCCATCATTTTCTTAAGTTCTTGTATTTTTTAATCTTGCTCTTCTTTAGATACACACATTTCTTTAATAATGATTCTCATTTCATTTTTTAGCTGAGAGAATATTTCTGATTTGAATTTCTCTATAGCTTCATCAAGCTGTTTCTTTACTGCATTTTCTATCATTTCAGAAAGTCCATTTTTGTGACTCCCACTATCTTCCATTTCAGTGTCTCTTGGGTTTGTTCTTAGTGGGCTGGGGGACTGAGACTGCCTCTTGGTCTTTTGTTTTGTCATTTTCTTCCAGAACCTATGTGGCTCTGTGTCCTGCAAGGCTGACCAGGTGTTCCCCTGAGGGTCGCACTGAGTCTTGGGTCACGCTGAGTCGCGGGACCCAGTAGAGCCAGATCCTGTGTTCAGCCAGTGATGGCGGCCTCCCTGGGTGTGCAGGTGGAGCCTCAACCTTAACTGGGTGGGGGCCAAGTCCTCCTGGTCCCAGAGAGCTAGGCAGAGTGTACCCCGGAGTATGATGCCGCCCGGACCCTGGTCTATCTGCAAGTTCAGAGCAACAGCTTTGGCAGGGCAAGCCTGGGCAAGTCCCAGGCCTACAGTGCTGGCAACAACCTGACTGGGTGGGGGTCAGCGAGCTCTGGGATGGCACATGCACAAGCTGCTCCACTGAAGTATGGAGCTTGCACGTGCTCTGCACTCTGGTGGGGGGAGCCAATGCTCTCCAAGTTCCAGCAGCTATGTTGGTCAGTCCCTGGTGAGCAGCTCTGGGATCCTGGGCTGATCTGGGCTGGGCTGTGTACCTCTGTGTCCTACGAGGCTGGCCAGGTGTTCCCCTGAGGGTCACACTGATTCTTGGATCGTACTGGATCGTGGGACCCAGTGGAGCTGGGTCCTGCGTGCAGCAAGGGAGGGCAGCCATCCGGGGCGTGCGGGTGGAGCCTCTGCCTTAACTGAGTGGGGACCAAGGCCTCCCGGTCCCCGGGAGCTAGGCAGAGTAACCCGGAGTGATGCCACCTGGACCCTGGGTCTGTCTGCAAGTTCAGAGCAACAGCTTTGGCCTCTCCTTTAGATTGTAACAGGTATTGTGTCCCAGCAACAAGAAAATTGACTAACAGATCATGTAAAGAAAAATTCACTGGCCCTTCTTATTTCTTTTTCTTGCAAAGTTATTGTAAAGTGTCTTGTCATTTTTCATTGGACTATTTTATATTATAATTGATTGATAAGATACACACATATCTACAATCACTTGTGTGCATGTATACATGCAAATAAATACATATATGTATATACATATCTGAATTCTAATCTTTTATTGGTTTTATGTTTTATAATATCTCCTCTGAGTTTGTGGCTTTCTTTTATGGTACCCTTTGATGCACTGAAGTTTGCAATTTTATACAGTCAAGTTTACTGATTTTTTTCTTCGTGTTTTTGTCAATATGCTTAAGAAATTATTTAGTGAATGACAATTTTGAAAAGTATTTACACTCTCTTCTAAGTTTCCAAATTTTGCTTTTTACCTTAAATCTTTAATCTATCTCAGAATTAATTATTAAATGCTATTCTTATATAATTGACTCAAATATATTATATAGGGAAACTCAGGTTTTTTCTTTTCAGTTTGAAGACCTAGTTATTTCAGAACAGATTTTGGATAGTTGACATGTTGTCTGGTCATTTATAATATTTATTTCGTAGGTCAAATGTTTGTATGTGTGGATTTGGGGGGGCTGTTTTATCTTTTACCTCAACTTAATTGGCACAGCAACAATATATTTCACATTCTTAAATACCCCATTTTTATATGTTTTAGTGGTTAGCAAATAATGTTCTTTTCTTTCAGCTATTTTTACTCTTCAATAGAATCAGAATCAGCACATTAAATTCAATATGAAATTGCTGTTGGGATTTCCACTGAAGTTGATAGATTATCTTGTACTGACAGTTAAGTCAGGACTGTTTTAATTTTTACTTTTAAATGCCGTGCATCACTCCATTCATTTAGAGCTTCCTTGAGTTCTTTCACTAAAATTACAGATTGTCTTCATCACTATATATGTATCTTTCGCTAGAGGTAGTCTATTGCTACTAATGATGATTTTTCAATAATTTCAGCGGTAAATTGTATGCTATTCAATTGTTGAGTGTTCCACTGAAGTGATTTAGTACCTGAGTAATTGGTAATTTCCTTGCATATCTATTCTATATCCTCCTGGTGTTTCTTTCTTTCTTTTTTTGATTTGTTAATTAAGTATTATCATTAGATCTTCCACTATGATAATACACAGTTCAATAATTTTTGCT
This sequence comes from Dasyprocta punctata, assembly GCA_004363535.1. Taxonomy (NCBI): domain Eukaryota; kingdom Metazoa; phylum Chordata; class Mammalia; order Rodentia; family Dasyproctidae; genus Dasyprocta; species Dasyprocta punctata. Next base: position 43,055 of record RJWM01002019.1, on the reverse strand, counting down.
TTCTTAATATGTTAACAGTGAAGTTTCAGGTATGTGTTAAAATGTGAATCACAACTTCAGTCACTATGTACTAATCTCTTTAATTTTTTTATTTAAGAGAAAAAAAAGACACATATAAGAAAGACAAAAAGCAAAAGAGACCAATGACTAGAGTAAATGCACAACAGTACCATTATAGGTTTACAAAACAGGGTGATAGAAACTTGACAATGGTTGCAATATTGTGTATCATTATCTTCAAAATCATTGTTTACATTAATAGATATAGACATGTAAAGTTGATCTAATCATATGAGTATTAACTGTTCTTTTTCAATAACTAATACATTCAGCAGTATGTTCATTTTAGTTATCTTAATCTCTTTAAATATATAGTGCTTTCTGTTTCACATGCTATTTTATTTCATAATAATTTTACAAGTTTGTTTTACCTTTTTTGTATGTCTTTTTCAATATTTGAACTTATATTTTTATATTCTTGTATTTCAATTATCTTTTACAAATAACATGTGGCTTAATTATGTGATTTTTATCATTGTTTCTGCCTTTTGAAGATTATATAATAATATTTTAAGTTGAGCTTATTTTTACCATATTTCATTATGCTTCCCATTTGTTCTACTTTGTCATGTTTTTTTTTTTTTTCATTTCTTATCATGGCTCTTGCTTTCTAAAGTTGATTATTTTCTCATTCAATTTTCCCTTTCTTTGGATTTGATAAACTTCTCTATGTTTTCAAAGTTTAAAAGTACTCAATATTTCTACTGTACTTCCCAATACAGTAGTACCTCAGTGCTCCTTTACCTGTTTTGAATCAGTGCAAGAATATTTCCTATAAGAAACAATGTAATTGGAAATAATTCCTGAAAGTCCCCAGAGCTTTCACGTTTTACTGGGCTGATATAAAGAAGGTTGCTTTGTAACACAATGCATTTAGAATAAAAAGACATGTATAAAAGAGTGACCAATTGCATAAACATAAAATGCAACGTCATTGTTCAAAGTGGGAAGGATTTTCTTTTGCCCAGTAATGCGGTGACTCCTAAAATTCTAGCAAGTGTAATGAGCAATAAGCATGATCCCAGAACTGACACACGTTTCTCTTCTTGAATCCTGTGAGCACTGATCTGAAGCCAAGGATTACCAAACCATGAGTGGTCTTCATTCAGCACTACCTTTTCTTTTTCATGTTTTTTCTAACACTTTGCTGAATATGGATCTTGTATTTTTACAGCCTATGAAATTAGATGTGATTTTTTATCATTTTATATAGTCAATATTCATTTAAATTTATGACACAGTATTTTCTGTTTACCCCTCCTTTTGTCCAAAGCTATTTTATTTTTTCCCGGAGAACATATTTTAGAATTTTTAAAGTGGGTACCTCTTGGTGGTAACAGTGGTTCAATTTATTTGTATGTGTAAATTACTGTATGTTTGTAGTTTGTCCTCATTTTTGAAAGCTATTTTTGTAGCACTATTTTCTAATATTAGCATATGATTCCACTGTTTAGTACTCCTGGAGTCTTCCTCCTACTTTATGTACACATTTTTCAGTTCATATTCATCTCTTCTTTATTTCAGGTTTCCCATACTTGAAGATTTATGTTTCTCTCAATCTACTTTGCAATGTTCCTTTTCTCCTGATTTCTAAGAACTGAGATCTTCACAGGCCCAGTTCCTAGACACCATCTATAATCCCGCTATAATTACCTCTTTGATGACTTTATACAGACACAGAGCTTTAAATTATATCAGCAGGTGATGACACTCAAAGTTTTATCTTGAACTTCCATCAACTCCTTAAACTTCATGTACACAAATTCAGCTTCTCCCTCCCATCTCACTTAAATATCAAATAGGCCTTGCAAACTTCATATTTCTGACACTGAACTTGTGATATCCCACCTTAAACCTGTGTTTTCCACAGTCTACCCCATTTCAATTATTGGCACATACATTCTTCTTATCCAGTTCAAGAGGCCCTTATTCATTCTTTATTCCCAACTCTGAAGCACTCGCTCATGACTATCTGTCATCAAATCCTGTTTGATTCACCTTCAGATAGACACAGAATCTCACAACACATCACCTTTTCTATGGCTAGCATTCTAGTCTGTTTACTTTCTTTGACTTATTACAATGGATTGCTTTCACTCCTGATCCTCTTTGGAATCTTAAATGCATAATAAGCAGAAAGAGGATCTTTCCTCTGTTAGAAAACCTCTAGAGACTTCCACTAAGGAAAAAAAAAATGAACTCCAGCCTATGATTGGTTGAACTTTAGTAGGTAGTAAAAATACATCCTGCAGACATTCTTTATCTTGCTCCTGCTTACTGTTCCCCTACACTGGCTTCCTCCCATGGCTTTGAACATGCCACTACAGTTTGTGCTCAGGGATCCTATGCTTCCTGTACCATCTGTCACTGCTTTATTTTGCCAGATCTCCACATGACTCATTTCCCACCTCCTTAACATCTTCACACAAGTGTCATATTTTCAGAAAGGCTTTCTGTGGCTACCCAACATAAAATTTCCAAACAGCATGCATTTCCTGTCTTTGGATTTATTCTCCATCTCTTAGCACTGTGCTTTGCCAACAGTATGTTTACCATTTAATGTTTTACATTTAATGTTTTTAATGTCCGTTTTTCCCACTGGAATATAAGCTGTTTGGCAGATGAGTTTTGTGTTTTTTTGTTAACTATTTTATTTTATCAGAGTATAATACACGGATGACAATGATTGACAAATATTTGTTAAATTACTAAATGATTACAAAATCATTGTGACTCCCATAATATTGATTATTAGATGAGAATGTGGGATTTCAGAGATTATGTTTTAATTTCTTGCTCTAATAAGAGAATAACTGGAATTCAGGCTCAGACTCCTAATACTTTAGAAATTATAGTGTTTTATTGCATTGTTTCTCCAAGTAGAGGCCTAGGATAAAGTCTCAAATTTGATAGGTGCTCAGGAAATTCGTATGGATGGGTAAAAGTTTATTTATCTGTAGCCAGTTATGTTTCATGGTTTTAAGATTTTATATCCTGTTTACTTCACTTACGTGTTTTGATCTTCCATGAGGACACAATATTTTAATTGTTATTTGGCTTCCACTCCAAATTGTATGTGTTCTTTTTCATGAAAGTCTTTGAATTTAGCACCAAGAAGTCAATCAAATATTTAAGTGCTTTCACATGGCTAACCCATCATACTCTGACTTTCATGCCTGATTTTCTCCAAATCTTGGGCAACTCACATCTCCAAAATGTGTCAACACTCTATCCCTCTTCTGTGTCATAAGTTAGACTCTTTATTAAAACTTTGCCCCCAGGAGAAGTTGTTCTTTTCTTCTATTTCCTCAGTGTCATTTTCATCCACTTTGCTAGGTTTTAGTGAATAACTTTTACAAAGCAGTGAAGCTCTAGGAAGTCAAGGAACTGAAACCCATGATTCATTAGGACAGCCTCCATACATAAACCTGCAGGTTTTTTCCCTGAAAAGATAAGCATGGACAAGGGACTTGACCACAGTCTGCAGCTGCCAGATGTTAAAACATGCATTGTGGCCAGCAATTCTGAGGCAGCATAACCAACTTGAGCACTAAAGACACCTGGGGTACCCCTGATAGAAGCTTAGGGGCATTTAGATGAGTGACAGTTCTGATAGCTATTAAAATATCACCCTTGATAAAGCCACTAGAGGACTGTTTCATCAAAAGGAAGTGTCAATATTTGCCATCTATACCACCAACTAAAGTCCACATATCTATTGATGAGGATACTGAGACTGCAAAGGCTGGGGACTCTGTGACAAATTGTCCATGCATCCTGGGCTGCTACAGACTAGCATTTTGCTATCTGATTCATAGGTCATAGGGATAAAACTAATCATGCATATAGAGTTAAAAGTAGTTGTTTTAGGTGTGTGTGGTGGTTTATACTTGTAACTCCAGCACTCTTGGAGGTTGAAGCAGGAGGAGCACAAGGTCAAGCTCAGCCTGGGCAATTTAGTGACATTCTAAGACATTATCTCAAAATAAAAAAAATAAAAAGGGGATGGAATGTGGTTCAGTGCAAAAGCCATGTTCAATTCTCAGTACTCTCCCCAAATAAAAAGGAATTGTTTTAATAGTCTGATGTTTACCAAATCTTCAACTAGTTCAACAGAAAGAACCTGTTATGGAAATTGTGTCATTATGGTCACATGAATAGCAAAGGTTCTTATTCATTGTTAAAAACTAGTGTCTTAGTTACTTATCTCTCATTGCTGAGACAAAATACTTGATGCCCAAAATTTATTTAGCTGTTTGTGGAAGTCTTAGTCCATATTCAGCTGGTTCCAAGGCAAGGTGGTGTGGTTGAGGGGCAACTATTCATGGTAGCTGTGGCAGATATCAGAAGTGACCAGAGAAAAAGGGCAAAAGGGTGAAAAGGGGAGCACATGCCTCTTTTTCTCCCTTATACTGTATGCCAGCTACCCGCCCCTGCACAGGTGCAACACTCCTGCTGCCAATCCCAGCACTAAACAAGGAGCGAATCACAAACACTAGATTCAGCTGCCTTCATGACTGCATAAGGCTTTGGGGGAACATTCAAACACAAACCATAACAACTAGGAAGAAAAAATAGTTTTAAAAAGTGTTTTCATGGCTATTAATTCATAAAGACCTAAATCATGAAAGTTTGCTCATTTTTCATTGTGTTTCATATACCTTCCTTTTCCTTACATTAAAGAAGAATTCTTAAAATACCTAGAAAGTCATTCAAAGGTAAACCTTATTTTCCTTTATAACAGAATGCCTTTTCTAGTAACATTTTTGTTCTTAAGTATCCTCCTCTTTCACTTAAGTGTAAAAGTAGAGGAAGACAGGGAGAGAGGGTGAGAGAGAGAGAGAGAGAGAGAGAGAGAGAGAGAGAGAGAGAGAGAGAGAGAGAGAG